>JAAEAF010002281.1:0-53606 GCA_011037195.1 Triatoma infestans
GCCATTTTCGAGAAAATACCAGAAAACTGAAAATTATATTTCAGTAAAAACGCACTTCCGGTTATCTATTTTTTTTCAAACTCGGAATTTCAACAACATATTTAATTCTAATTACATTATTTAGATGACAGAATTGTCTAATATACTGAAACAGCAGTTAAGATGAAACCTAACCCCACCCCTCCCCCAGAAGTGCCCTTAAATGAATTTTCCTGGAGAAATGTTTCAAATAAAAGTTGTAGCTCTTTGTATGTGTAGTTGATATGCCAAGTAAAAAAAAAATCGTCGGAGCCATTGTTGAGAAAATCGCAAAAACGTAAAAAAAAACAACAGTAAAGTGGTACTTCCGGTTGAGGAATTATGATAGATAACGCACCGTCAGATCCCATTTGGTGTACGTAAACTTATATCAAGTTTGAACTTTCTACGATTTTTCGTTTTTGAGCTATGCTGTTCACATACATACACACACACAGACTCACACACAGACCCATTCGCTAAAAACCACTTTTTTGGACTCAGGGGACCTCAAAACGGATATTTCCGGTGAAAACTCGATATCGAAAATTTGACACGATTACAATACTTCCTCTTACTGGGAGTAAGATAAAGTAAAAATAACAAAGAATTTGGCCTGAAACATTCAAAATACGCTTCTCCTTTTTTTTCTGACAGCAGATTTCATGAAAAATTATATTTTTCTACATAGAAAAGTCAAAATAAAATATTGTAGCTAGTGTGTTACACTCCAATAATGAAAATTATTGGAGCTGTTTAAAAGAAAATTGTTTTAAAAGATACCTCATCTCCCGGCACCCCCCTTCAAAAAAAAATGATTATTTCTCACTATGGAAATTTATCTTACTTAAATTGCTCAAAGTTTCCTTGATTTTTTTTTTTCTTATAGTAATATGGTTGGGGACAAGAAAACCACAATGATACGATATTCTCTATACCAGTGATGGCGAACCTATGACACGCGAGCTCATTTTTGGTGAAGCTCATTTTTGGTGACACGCATCTTCAAAGATAAAAAATTTCATAATTCAAAAAAATCTTTTTTTTCTGATAATGTAGCTCATATAGTTAGCAACTCTCTCTGTTTACTACATATTTTGTGTTTAGTTTGTTTCATGGAAATTATAAATACCGATTAACATTTTTTTTAATTTTATCCCTGAAAAAGACAATAAATTTGTCGAAACGTTGGAAAAGATTTAAAAAAAAGTGTACATTTTATTGACCGCTCCTCGAGATCTCCTTTAGTTGTTTTGCTAACAATTTTTTCATCCACATATTTTTGTGAGACATTGTTCTCAGCATTAAATAATATTAAGACAAACAAACGGAATCGGTTAACAGATGAAGTCAGTGGCGCTTGCTTGGCCTTGAAATGTACCAAGTATAAACCCGAAATAGAAGATTTAGCAGACAAACTTCAGCACCAAAAAAGTCATCAGAGACATTTTCCGCGGTAGCCTGCTTCATTTTGTAGTCATCGACCGGTTTCGGGCGTTCGCCCATCTTCAGGATGCGTTTTTCAGACAGTGTGACAACACCGACATGCACAGAGCAAACTTAGTTTTCACACTCAAGTTTGCTCTGTACAAGTCTGTGTTGTCGCACTGTCTGAAAAACGCATCCTGAAGATGGGCGAACGCCCGAAACCGGTCGATGACCACAAAATGAAGCAGGCTACCACGGAAAATGTCTCTGATGCTTTCCAGCTCTGCGGAACCAACCACACACCAAAAAAGTCACTAATTTTTCATATATATTTATTTTCTAATTGTATAAATTTATATTGTTTTTCTGTTTTTGTTCAATTATATTTTATATATATATTACTTGATTTTGTATGTTAAGTGTCAATGAAATATGTAAGACAAGTCTCTAAATGTAAACTATTGGTTTCATAATTTTGGCATTTGTATTTTAAATGGCATTAAACAAATAATTAACTTGATGAGTGACACGCTACGAGAATTATGTTTCTATTTTTCAAAATTTTGACACACCGAGCTCAAAAGGTTCGCCATCACTGTTCTAAGCCATAGAACATACGACTTAGTATGTAGCCGAACAAGTGTGTCTGATTTGGAAGTGTGTCATATTTGCAATATGCGGGACAACCAATCGAAGTTTCAACTTCATCACTTTGAATCTCGCATTGATGCTCAATGAAGAGAGCGATATTGCGCAATCAGCATTAGAAAATATTAAAATCTTTTTTTATAATTTTTTTCTTCTTCTTCTGACCTTCTGAACTTGCAGATTAGCCACTCATTCTTTCTATAGGTATTCTATTAATAAATATATAGCATTATTAATAAATATATTATGAAATATTAGAAGAACTTAGTGAGTTAAGAACTAAAATTTAACCTCGCATAAAGACAACAAATTTAATGACTAGATAAGATATTTATACAAACGAGCTAAACTAAATATAAAACTGGAATAAATAAATATACAGACAGAGTGACAGTGTAGAACACTCTTGAAAATAACGCGTTGATGACTTCTTGACTGTATGTATAATACTGACTGTCATTTCACTTTTGGTCTTTTATTTATTTATACTAGCTTTGCCGCATTTCAATGGGTTCCTTTACAACATAATTGGCCTAGTGTTTTATCTTTCACTAACGGTTCCTCAACCCTGTTGCTAGCCAACTGTCCATTTTTGCCTTTAAATAAATATTTTAAAATATATATTTAACATTTCTAACTCTTCTGCTTCTTGCTTCCATTACACCATTATACCATTTGAATAACTCTCGTATACATTATAATATCAATTCTATAAAGAATTTTAAATTATTTATGTTCAATTATTAAATATACAGTACATCTGTCAGAAATATTTTCTTTTTGGAATTTTCTAATTATAGCGGGATAAAAACAGAATATATTTCCTACAAATCGTATGTGACCCTTAACTATGTAATATAAATGCTCTTAGTTACAAATTAGTAATGATATGTGTACACACAGCTTCTCTGAAAATTTTAAGAGGTCAGTTCTGCTTTTAGCTAGACTTTTCATTTATTAATGTTATTCTCATAGCAAGTGATAAGTTTACTTTGGTCTTTGTTACTTCTTAAGTAGTAATTTTAATTTTGGAATAAAGCTTGATTTCAGCAGATTAGAATTGATCAACATGATGGTGAAAAATAAATTCCTAAACTCATAATATAATAGTTAGTATAGCATTATTAAATAATTAAAAATAGTTTATTATTAATTTTTAGACCATACAATAACATATCAAAACAATACACAAGTTCTCAATAACACCTCAAAAATAAATCACACACATAACCTATTTCAAATACCGCGCCAATATCCTACTTATAGAAAAATGTTCTGCAGTTTTCAGAGCAGCGTAGTTTTAAACAAACAACATAAATAGTTTGAAAGAATTTAATTATAAAGAAGAATTATAGCATAAATGTTTCCGAAACATTCAGCGGGACCGCTTTCAAGCATTCGCTTGTCAACATCGAAGAATTTTTTTTATATTTTCAAGGTATAAACGAATGAGCCTCACTTACAAAATAGACTTTCAAAACTTTCTTAGAATTCTGAGCGTTTTGGTTTGTTTTGTTCTGCAATCTTATAAAAATTTCAACGCAAATTTATATACAACCACTTCCTCAATATAATTGCTAGATACCTATCCAGCGCTCATACATAGGAACAAGACACAGAACTACTTTCTAATAAGGGTTCCTTAAAACATTACTACTGATAAAATTAAGACTGTAATACAGAACTTTTTTGAAATCCTGAGTTATGGTTCGTTTTGAGTTAGTTCGTAATGAATATAATTGGGATCGATTAATTAGACGAGATATGAAGACAGTGTTAATCTGATAGATTGATCTAGATCTCTTACTGGCTTATATACAGGTTCTCCCCACTCTAGCCTGCTTAAGTGAGAGAGTACCAGAGAGAGTTTGTTTTCTCTCGGTCGGGCTGTGTGTTTTCTCTCTTGCCGTTACATGAGTTAGTTAAGTTTTAAATTTGGCTTGGTAAATAAGAAAAATCCATCTTCAACAGATAATGAACTTGTAATTCTCGCTAGAACAGACTGAATTATTAGTTGGCTAGTTGGTCTTTGGGAACCCAAAAAAGATTCCACGCTTAATAAGTTATGAATTTCTCTCTCACCTGTTGAGGAGGCCGGTTCTGGTTGCATTTTTTCCTGATTACACCTCTTCTTTTTTGGAAAAAGAACTAAATCTGCAGAGGTTAGATGTTCCTAGCATCGATTTTTCTTCCAAGCAGTGCAACAACAAGAAAACTTTGTTGCACTTCCAAGCAGTGCAACAACAAGAAAACGTAATAATGATAAACCCTCAAGTTGCTGATTTGGCTGTGACAAATAACATGGTCACAGAATCTGAGGAGTGCAAGGCTGCAGGACATATTATTAGCCAAATTATTGGTGCGGAAAAGGAATTTATATGTCATTGGCGAGCAGCTAGTCACAGAAATGGATCAATCCAATCACCCGCTAACATATGGGTCAGCTAAAAGAATCCTTAAATTTAAAATTTATAAGGACATTAACGTGAGCCAGCTACAAGAATGCCAAAGAAAATATTGACAACATTTTTACAATCTAATCAGCAGAGTCCTCTCGTCACATCTTCGCGGCATGTTTCAATCTGTGTATATGTTACACGATTACCTAAGAAATCATTTAAATAAGATAGCAGTCATTCAATACCCAACTTGCCCGTTCTACGAAACAGAAGAAATGACAGGTACCCTGCTCTGTACAAGACATAAGGAATTCTTTTCATTTAAATGACAGTCTGGAAAAAAATCAGCGAAGTTATAATTGGACTTCAGGAAACCGATTGGCTTCACTATAAACTGAAATGGCGTAATTTTTTTTTTGAGATCAAAGCTTGTTTTAGCTGATTGAAATAATTCTTTTGTTTGCAATCTTAGTACATGGTCTTCTCTGCAAATGAACTCTAAGTTAAAGTGACTTTCACAAAATTAGAAAACTATTGCTATATTTGTTAAACTAAGGTATATTGTTACTATCTTATCCTCCTCCTTTGCTGAAGTTAACATCCATATTTATTTAGTTTTATTAACGAAAACAAGTTTTCAAATTTATTAGATAAATAAGCTGACTATTGATAGTGAACGTTTATTAAAGTTTACTTGAACTATATTATCCTACGTTGTATATTACCATTGAACAACATTCACTTTCAAGTCAAAGGGGAACAGTCTGATTCAGACTGTACCATCGTAACCACTATTCATGAAATGTTTTGTAGCTTAACAATAGAATTGCTAGTTTGTTTAACGTGATTTCTATTGGACAAACTTGATACGATATAATTTAAAGTTTCATTTAACCACCATTTCAACTTTTTCAAAAATAGATTATCTTTTGATTAATTAATATTACTAATATTTTGTTTTTTTAATTTTGAACTAAATTCTACTGAATCATTAATTTCTGTTTTCAATATTCTGTTTAATCCAAAGTATGTGAAAACCAATTTTTTTTTTATAAAACAATGATTCGCTTTTAAATTCTCTAATCAATCTATTATTTATTACAAAATAGCTAAAGGCTTCATCTAATAATAATATTTATATATCAATTCTGCATAATGGGCTGAATATGTTTAATGAAAAATATTAGGCTAAAAAACCTTTTTAATTGGAGTTGCGTTCTAGTGAAAGAAATTATATTTATTGGGTGTTTTAATCGAGAACTCAAAACACGGAAAGCCATAATCAGAAGCAAAAGATGACTTCCGAGACAAACTCGAACTCATTAGCCGAACAAGTAGATGCAGGAAAGGTGGATTGTAACGAATAGTCTGAATATGGTGTGTTTTTGTTTTCCTCGGGCCAGTAATCCTGGACCCAAGGGCGTTTATTTCCACCGTATCTCGTAAATTAATTCATTATATATGTTGTTTTTAAAGCAATTTAAGTTTAAAATAATCTATTTACAATTGAGATTAATAACTTAGTTAAAGGAAACAGAAAAATAATCAACTATTTGATTCAATAACAAGTTTGATCTAAAATACAGGTAATAGTTGATAATTATTATTGTATAATTTTGTACATAAATCTAAATATATATTACTATATAAATATATATAACTAGCTAATCCGGCCACGCTTCGCTGTGACTCAGTCTGATTTTTAGGAAGTAAGTGTTGTTAGTTAGAGAGATAGAAAGTTGTTATTAGAAATACGTACTACTGATTTATGAAAATAAACTATATTTTAACAAATAATTTAAAGTGTTTTTGAAATAGATAAACTAAGATGCACAATTGTAAATGAATATAAGAATTATGAATTGATTAATAAATATTAAAGAAATAGTGTTTAAAACCTTGAATAGGGACGCGCTCGCGATGTGTGAAACTTAACTGCTTGATAACTGATGTGTAACTCGTGTGTAACTGAACTCGTACTGGTTGTGAACTGATCTATACTGATGATGATATATAACTGATGTCGTACTGGCACTTAACTCATGTGTAACTGAATGAATACTCGTGTATTACTGATCCCCTCCTCCAGTGGCGCGACGTTTATATTTGCATCACTCACACATTGGCTGATGTGTAATTACGTGCCACACTAAGACATCTTTCGTAATATATTGACCTCGGTAGTTAACAAAGGCTGGGGTGGCGACGCTCTGATGACAGATGGTGGCTAGGTGGCCTCTTGAGTGTACATTGACCCTTGTATGAAGGAAATACAGGCCAGGTGTACATTGACCCTTGTATGGAAGGGTTTGCCGGCGGCGGTTCTTTTGACTGTATATTGACCCCTGTTTGAAAGTGTTTTGCCGGCGGTTCTTTTGACTGTATATCGACCCCTGTTTGAAAGGGTTTTGCCGCGGTTCTTGACCTGCAGATAGCGGCCGGCTGGAACCACTAATTATAATTTAGTGCCACTAATTTAGATTTATAAATTATTTAAAAAGTATATCTTCTTTCTTCTTGCCATCACATCACAAAAATAAATAGAATTATTATAGTTAATATAGATTCAGCGACAAAACACATCATTCAATTTAATACCCTACTTTGCACTGCTGTGCACTGAAAGGAAAGAAAGCAAAAATGATTTTAACTGAAAGTCTTTTTTTATTGTAAAGCTAGTGAATACATTAAAAGCTACATAATGCCAGTAAAGCTACATTTTTTGATTGTCCGTTGTCTGCATAAACATAAACATCAGATGGTTTACCGACTCTGGTGCATGCAACATATAATTGCCCATGAGAGAAGCATTCGTTTTCTAAATTCAAACCGCACACTTGCAAAGTTAGTCCTTGCGCTTTATTGATAGACATAGCAAACGCAAGGCGTTTTGGAAATTGAAGTCGTTTAAACTCGAACGGCATATCTGTCGGAATAAGTGGTGTTTGTGAAAGTAGTATTCACTTTTATGAAGTCCAATGAGAATTGTTGCTTCAATTAGATTATTCTCAATTTTTTTAACTACTAAACGTGTACCATTGCATAACTTTGGCACGTTTCGGAGTAATATAATGGGCACTCCAATTTTCAAATTTAGAATGTGAGGCGGTAATCCGGGAACATGGAGTGAATTAAGAAATCGTTGGAAAATTCACTACTTCACTCTGGCCCCTCATGGAGTCAATGGATTTGTGTGTCACTGTTTCACCTGCAATTCTGTTTAGAATAATGGTGTTCATAACGAGTACGTCGACATTTTTAGCCGCTAACCATGGCTCTTCCGCTTAACCATGCGTGATTTTGATAATTTGTTTCGATGCTTTGGAATACCTTGTCTACTAATTCTTCTTTTGAATGTACATTGTTGCAGAAATTAGATGGGAAGGTGAATTTTTCCGTTTCTGGATTTGTAGGAGCAGTGCCGTTACCGAGTTGGAGTGATTGTCTTGAAAGTATCGCAGCTGTAGGATCGTTTTGAAGTTGAACTCTCATATTCGTTGTTAAATGATTTTTATTTACTGTGCTCCAAAGAGTTGAATATTTCGAGCAGCATGCAATTCATTAGCTGGTGTTGAGCGAGGTATTAATGGAAGCGTTTGCCTGAAGTCACCGGATAGTAACACCAATGCTCCACCAAATGGAACCTGATTATTTGTTGTGGTGGTTGGTTCCGCAGAGCTGGAAAGCATCAGAGACATTTTCCGTGGTAGCCTGCTTCATTTTGTGGGCATCGACCGGTTTCGGGCGTTCGCCCATCTTCAGGATGCGTTTTTCAGACAGTGTGACAACACAGACTCGCCGTCATTCCAAGATATCAACACCTAAAATTGTTTACAACTTTTATTTGAAACATTTCTCTGGGAAATTCATTTAAGGTACTTTTGGGTGAGAGGGGTAGGTTAGGTTTTCCCTCTAAGTGCTATTCAGTTTATTAACAATTCTATCATCGAATAATGTTAATTAGAATTGAATATGTAATTAGAATTGAAATTCCGAGTTTAAAAAAAAAAAACGCATAACCAGGAAGTGCGTTTACTTTACCACTTTATTAAATGATTTTTCCCCTTTTTTTTTCGCGATTTTGTCAAAATGGCTCCGTTGATTTTCTTGAAACTTCTTGTAAGAAATAAACATACAAATCTACAACTTTTATTTAAAACGTTTCTCTGGGAAAATCCATTTAGGGCACTTTTAGGGAAGGGTTGGGTTATGGTTTTCTCTAAAGTGCTATCATAGTTGATTATACAATTCTATTATCCAAACAAAATTAATTAGAAATAAATAGATGCCAAAATTCCAAGTTTTAAGAAAATTAGTAAGCCGGAAGTGCGCTTTTACTGAACACTTTTTTCAGTTTTCGACGAATTTCATTAAATTTGGTACACTATAAAATTTGTCAGTTATAATTTTGAGAACTGGAGTAAGAGAAAGTTGTGTGGGTGTTTCAAACCAGATTTTTTTTAATCTGGAATGTGGCTGCCTGGATATAAACTTATCACTTTTAACATTTTTCAAATAAAAAAAAGAAACTTATATTTTGATATTGATATTCTATTTTATTGCCAGAAAAAAGCTACATCCTTATTGGCAAAGTCAATTTACAATATAATTTGAATTCACAAAATTATCAAGAGAAAAACTTAATTTAAAATATTCATGTATCTCATTCAGCGGGTGAGCTAATAATATTTTTTTAACGCTAGCTTTGAAACACTTCAAAGTATTATTATTTTTTATATTCGCTGGTAGATAATTATAAAGCGAGATGGACAAACTATGGAAGCTGATACGAACTTTTGTCAACCTGTTTCTATCCTGGACAAGATTATTGCATTTTCTGGTGAAATGATCATGAACTTGCGAGAAACATAGAAATTCGCCTTCATTGCACTTTACGTAGACGAGCCATTGAAAAATAAATATGGCTGGTAGTGTCGTTATCTTCAATTTCTTAAACAAAGAACGACAAGATGCTTTCGAGTCTAAACCCAAAAGTGACACTAGTTGCCTTCTTTTGTAACCTAAATATTTTTTTACATTTGGCAGGATTACCCCAAATTATAGTACCATGGCACAAATGGCTATGAACATACGCAAATATGCCAACTTTAAAGCTTTCAAGCCAACGGACATTCTTAATTTTCTCAAAACATAGATTCCACGAGACACTTTATCCATGACGTTATTAACTTGATCTGCCCAGTTCAGTTTTGAATCTATGAAAATGCCTAAGAA
Organism: Triatoma infestans; assembly: GCA_011037195.1. Classification (NCBI taxonomy): domain Eukaryota; kingdom Metazoa; phylum Arthropoda; class Insecta; order Hemiptera; family Reduviidae; genus Triatoma; species Triatoma infestans. The sequence continues at coordinate 9,729 of JAAEAF010002281.1, forward strand.
ATTTATAGCTTTTTCAGTCCCAACATAATTTCCTAATTTAATAGTAATCTCCTTTATTTTGTCCTGGTTTAAACCACGTTTATAGAGGTGTTTTGGTGGGCTTGTCAATTGGGTTTAAATTTAAATTGACACTACAAGCGTTGATGGTTTCGACAGAGAGCATCTACAATGTCCACTCAGGTTTATATATATATAAACTGTGCCACCTCCTTTTTTATAGCCAGCTCAACTAAACAATTATAAGCACTGCAATTTTAAAGAAAATTTGTTAATTAAGTTGTATTAATTGTAGTAAGATAAAGTCAGGGAAGGGCATAGTAAGTGGTTAACGTACTGGACTCCCACACGGAGGACCCGGGTTCAAGTCTAGCTGTGCTGCCCTTAGATTTTTTTCTTCCTATAAGCTCACTGTCCGGTGTTGAACAGTATGGTCTGTAACAAGAGAACACTGTCCGGAGGCCGGCAGTGCACTGAGAAGGCTCCAAGCGCTACATACTGGTTACACTAAGGTGGGGATAACCCTTACCGTTAGGTAGTTAGATTGTTAGATAGTTAGTGTGATGGGTTAGAGGATATACACCAGTACACTGCTTGATAACAACTGTATCTTAAAGTAATAGATACTGGTTACACTAGGGTGGGGATAACCCTTACAGTTAGGTTAGTTAGATTGTTAGTTAGGTAGATAGTTAGTGTGATGGGGGTTCTTAACCCTGTTCCCGCGGTCGCCAATGTGCCCGCGAAGCTATTTTTGTGCGCCCGCGACTGTCCGCTAATACTATATCAATATCAACCGTGGCCAACTCGCGGCCCGCCACGATTTTTCGTGTGGCCGCGAGATTCATCATACTTTTAGAAATAAAATATAAGCCGTAAAATTGTACTAGCAACACTGTTTTGTTACCACTAGTATTGGTAACACTGTTTTGTGTTATCAGTTGTTATTGTCGTTGAAGACCCTCGTGTTGAATCTATTGCACATTAAGAATTTTCTCAGCGATTTAAGTTTTAAAACTGTTTAATTTTTATTTTAGGTTTCTCACCCTAAAATGAGTTCCTCGAGCAAAAGGCAACGAATGTATCATTTCAACAGCGATTGGGAAGAAGACTACGGATTTATCCAGACAAAGGACAAGTGTGTTTGTTTGATTTGCAATAGTACTGTATCAGTTTTGAAGAAACATAACCTCAAACGCCATTTCAAGGCTAATCACAATACTTTCGACGTTGATTATCCGCCTAAAACGGAGTTGAGAAAAAGGAAAATTAATCAAATTAAATCAAGGCTATCTGCCCAGCAAGCGGTTTTTACTAATCGTGCAAATAAAAATAGAAATGCCACAATCGCTTCCTTCAAAATTTCTCATTTGTTGGCAAAAAGTAAAAAATCGCATTAAATGTAACTATTTTGAAATTTTTGTTACCTTTTTAGTGTGGGATATTGTTTATGATGCTTAAGATTGCAATAAAATAAAGAAATATTAAGAATCGTTATACTTTTTTTGAACTGCGCCCGCCAGCAATTTACTGTTTGACAGATGTGCCCAGACGGGGAATAAGGTTAAGAACCCCTGCGTTAGAGGATATACACCAGTACACTGCTGGATAACAAATGTATTTTAAAGTAATACATACTGGTCACACTAGGGAGGGATAACCATTACCTTTAGGTAGTTAGATTGTTAGATAGGCAAATAGTTAGTGTGATGGTTTAGAGGATATACACCAGTACACTGCTTGATAACAAATGTATTTTAAAGTAATACATACTGGTTACATTAGGGTGGGGATAACACTTACAGATAGGTCGTTATATTGTTACACAGGTAGATAGTTAGTGTGATGGTTTAGAGGATATACACCAGTACACTGCTGGATAACAAATGTATTTTAAAGTAATACATACTGGTCACACTAAGGAGGGATAACCATTACCGTTAGGTAGTTAGATTGTTAGATAGGCAATTGGTTAGTGTGATGGTTTGGAGGATATACACCAGTACACTGCTTGATAACAAATGTATTTTAAAGTAATACATACTGGTCACACTAGGGAGGGATAACCATTACCGTTAGGTAGTTAGATTGTTAGATAGGCAATTGGTTAGTGTGATGGTTTTGAGGATATACACCAGTACACTGCTTGATAACAAATGTATTTTAAAGTAATACAAACTAATTGTTGACGCGCCTTAATTTCCAAAAAAAGAAAAAAGTTCAAATCATGTATGTGTTTCATGCCAGATTTTTTATTTTGTTTTTTCGACAAGCTCATCTTGCCTAAATGCGCTATACTTAGCGATTATTTCAAAGTTATCCTGTCAAAAAAAGAATTCTGTGTTGAAAAAACTCATTAGTCAGATAAAACTATCATTTCATTAAAAAGAAGACAATAATAATGTAGCTTATTTTCTTATGAATATATTATAGATTACGTTTCCATAAAGTTTTGTAACAGATTATATAAAGTTATTCATACGCCAAGAGCAAAGTTTTTAAAAACCCTAGACAATTGAGTGAATAAACTTTTTATTTAAAAGGTAAAATCCCAGATTAAATTTTATTTTAAAACAACAGAATTTTTTTTTTTCTTGATTTTTTTATCTTTAGTACTTTATAATTCTTTTTACTTCTTTTTTTTTTTTTTTATAGATTTTTATTTTAATTGAATTATAAATAAACGGCACTGGTTCAATGAAGAATGAAATTAAATTTGGTCCGACCCCCTTTTGTCTTTGTTGCAAACACATTACGAAAAGAGTTTGATGAAGACAATTTTATATTAAATAAAGCAAAGCTTGAAACTTCATTGATTAAATTCTTTATAAATCTGATTAATACTGCTCCATGTTTTGTAACTTCATTTGCTGTTTAGGATATTGATTCAACCATAGGAATTTTTTTGGTGGATATAACAGTTACACTGGGTTATGTCCCGCATCCTTCGGCCACCTAATAATAATAATAATAATAATAATAATAATAATAATAATTGATTTATACCAATAAGAACGAATATCACATGAATGCATTTAATTTAGTTGAACAGGAGAATGTAAACTTGATAAAAACTACTTTTTTTAAAGGAAAGTATAATCTTGTTCCTCCCTCAATACTTCCCTTAAATAAATTTACTTGGAAAACTAATTCAAAAAAAGGGAAAGTTCTCTATATGTTAGGTTAGTATAAAAAAAAGTAAAAAAGCTATGGTGCAACAGCCTCTGAAGGGCCAAGGTTTGCGAGACAGCACGATTTAGTTCCGGCTTTCTCTACCTAGGGCGCTACTAATTGTAGCTTCCCACTTTTTATCATGATGCTGGTATCAACACCGACATTGCCCTCACGGGAATCGAATCCTGAATTCTCGCACGAAAGGCGATTGCGTTAGCCACTACACCAATGCGGCGTGAGGACTTGGTTCATAATAAGTTTAATGAAATTCGATGGATTCGCAAAAAGTCTGGGAATAGTCATAAAAAAAACTGGCCAGTGATTGCAATATTTCAGTGAACCAACTTTTTTCAAACTCGGAAATTCGACATCATATTTCATAGTAAATAATATTATATAAATGATATATAAAATCTGAAATAAAACTTTAGAAGCAAACATCCCCCGCCCCCCCCCCCCAAATCCTCTTAAATGAATTTTCCCGGAAAAATGTTTCAAATAAAAGTTGCAGCTCTTTGTATGTATAGTTAATATTTAAAGTTTAAAGAAAATCGTTTGAGCCATTTTAAAGAAAATCGCAAAAAACCGAAAAAAAAAAAAATCGATTCAGTTAAGTGATTATTTCCGGTTGATTGATCTTGATGAAAACTTCATTGTTCGGCCCCACCATAGCACTTAAACTAAATATCTCAACTCAGAGGACTTCAAAGATCTTAGCAAAATATATAGAACAGCACTGCACTCTAGTAGTGGCCGCATCTAACTAACACCTAAACAATATGTTCATTTGCATTTTATGATTAAATAAACCAGATAATTTTGTTTGTTTTTTTTCTTTTATTTGGAATTCACAATCTACATAAATAAATTTAATGAGTGAATAAGATGATGTGTGATGATGAATGACGTGATTAGCTGGTGGAGAGAAGCTACCCTACCCAGCGGTAACATTCTCACAGGAATTACTTCCTATTGCTGGAGTGATAACGGGGCCAACAGTGGCTCAGCCGACGGGGTGGATTATCTGGTATAGCTGTGGAGGCGAGATTTTGAACAAGAGGATTAGAATTGAAAATAAGAGAGTCATAGAATTTTTTATATTTAGTTTTGACGGCTTCAGATACATATATGGGATTTTGAGATCGTTGTGGAGGGTAGAGCTAGAGACATAGAATGGAGCATCTGTTATCTGACGGAGAATTTTTGACTGAAAAGATTGAATTTTCTGGGAATTTGAGCGCTTGGTTGAACCCCACAGTTCACGTCCGTAAGTCCACATCGCTTTGAGTATACATTTATATATTAGTCGTTTGTGCTCAAGAGGTAGTTTCGATCGTCTTCCTATTAGTCTGAGTAGTAACTTATTCCGTTTGTTAAGTTCCAGCCTTTTTAGTTTCGTATGTGGATTCCATGTTAGTCTTTTGTCCGATGTACATTCCAAGGTAGCGAACTAAGTTTGCAGGAGAAAGTGTTATTGACTTGAAGGTTACTGAAGGACAGGAGGCTTGAAACCATATAATAAAAATAATTTATAATTTTACAACTATCTTATTATGGTATTGTTATTATAGAAATATTATCATTAGAGTGAAGCTAGGAGAGATGACGCATATTTCAAAGTTATGCCCTGTATCAAAATATAGGAGATATATTAAAGAGGTAATTTGTATAAAACATATGTCAACTATTATTATCGGCAAAAAAATGTTATTTTTCAAAATAAAGACATTCTCATTTATTCCAGAAACAAAATACAAATACACTACGTTTGGCCAAATACACTAGGTAGAAGACCTCTCCTCTGTGAAGGTAACATGGCTGATCGACATGAAACTTGGTAAAGATTGACAAATTTAACGACATTCTTCTCCGTTATACCTCTTCCCGTACGGTACTGAGGGATCTTTTTAGACCGTACCGACCCTCGCGGGTATACCGGTCCCCCGTTGCAAGCAACGGGATCGTTTAACAAGAGAAGGCTGTCACTACCAGCGGGTGGCTGTAGTGCAAGGCCTCTCACTGGCAGAGGTGCCCTAGGGCACACCCCCGCTTGACCCATTTAAGGGCAGGTTGAGATACGCTCAACCAGCGCGCAAAGTGGTCACATAAAGATCACACTTCACTCCCAGAAGCTAGAGAAGGCCAACTCTAGCTTGGCTCTGGTAAACCGCGCACACCCAGCTAATGCGCTACCAACTTACGGGCTGGTTCCGGGGATATTTTATATAGCGAGACTCCTCCCGCTCAACTCATGACCGCAGTCCTTGGAGCTGCTGTTTAAACCACGACCACTACGAATCCTACCTCAATTGCAAGCAATTGGCTCGGAAGTCGCTTGCGCCCGTAGTTCAGTGTTTCAGCTCTAACGAGCTAGCGTGACTGATCGCACGCCTGATGGTGAGTCAGTCCATCTACTAATTCCTGTCCATTGCCTGAAGAACAGGGGTGTTACTAACCCAGGATACTTACAGGCAACCCTGCAAGGGGAAAGGATCAGGATCGGAGCGGGTTGGGTGAGGGATTCCCCAACCTGGAGAGCCAGAGGCTGATTGTACCCCGCAGGGTGGGCGATAGGAAGTGCCGGAAACCAACGCCATTTGTTTCTAGAAGTATGCAATTCTGAGATACTTCTAGATTTTTCATATCCTCACATGGGATTAAAGCATATGTTATCAGTAAAAAAAAATACGTCAATTCCTTGGATTAGAGCATATTTTATCAGTAAAAATACGTCCGTTCCTGTGCAGGGAAATTTAACGACAGCTGGAAATCTTTCATTTCAATTGCAATTAATATAGTATATAAAAATTACTAAGCGTTATGAAAATTCACGTTATGAAAACACACGATGATGCGTATAAGTGTTCCTAGTACACAGAAGAACACACAAAATAACTGAAGAATTTTTGCAATACGTTCGCTTCTGATCTCTCTACTACTGGACTAACTTCCATGACGCCATGTGGTGGCAAACAAGAGAAGTAAAGCTTGCGTCTTCTCTCCTAGCTTTACCCTATAATAACAACATTATTTAACAATAATTATGCGAACAATATCATGTAATCTGTAATGTAATTGTCAAACTGACGTTCAGACAGTTTATACAATAATTACATAAGGTTGGATGTGAGTTTGTAAAAATTTAAGCAGTTAAATTTGAAAATTGGACACAATTACAATTTTTTTTTTTCTAACAGCAGTAAGAAAAGTAATAATATAACCCAATTTATTTATTTAATTGACGGTAATATATCAATTTACAAGATACATTAAATAAAACAGTTTAAAAATCTTGGAACGTAAGAATTTGAATCTTTATCAGGAGTAGGGAATGATTCCGAAATTCGAATATTAAATGTCTTGGACTATATTTAATAAGTAATATTGAAAATTAGGTTATTTAATATTGGATATTAACTTTCTAAAGTAACGATTGATTTGTTTTTTTTTTTTTTTTAATTATTAATATTTGATTATTTAAACAGATATCACTAGAAAAATTTCCTTCTATTACCCATGGAGAAAATTATCTCAGATTTTCCATAATATATGAGTTGTAAGTGGAAAAGTCTACCTAGTAAAATATAACTTTATAAATATTCAATGTAGAACAGTAAATTCTGTAAGAACACATATAGCTTGGGTCGGTTTCAGGCTCTTAAGCGCCCAACATATCACGAACATTATGATTTTTTTTATTTTATTTTTCTTTATTTTATAAATTATTCATAAAGCATGTCTCAAATCATTGCATTAATATTGCTATATTTAAGTGACATGTTAATTAATTTATTATAATAGATTAAATAAAATAATTTCTAATTTAAAATCTGAAAATTTGTAAGTTTCTTTTTTTCTCTTTCTTATTACTTTCTCTAACTTATGTTCGAGAAAAAAAGTGTAATCGTGTCTAATTTTTGATATCGAGTTTTCATCGGAAATATATGTTATGTGGATACACTGATTCCAAAAAAGTGGCTTTTCCAAAATGGCATATTTTTATATAAGAACAACATGACTTGATATCAATTTAAAAATTAATTCTACCTTAGGGAACTAAAAGAGCAATTACAGAAGGTGAATATATGGTTAGTTATTCATGAATTAGGCTCATTGAAGGTGCAAGATTATTTTTATCGAGCAGATAAAGTAAGGAAATTCAGAGACAATGGTGGAGAGTATACTGACCAATAATTATGCGGGACACATTGACCTAGGCGAGAGTCAGAATACTGGTTTTGCAAGCATGAAGAGAAATGGAATAAGAAGGAAGCCAGAATGTTCAGGCTGGAGAGAAGAAAGCATGAAATGAAGAAGATGATAGAGTCAGAGGAGCCAGTAATGTCGAAAGCTGAATGAAAAGACCTGGAATGCTAGGATCACATAAAAAAAGATAGGCGATAAAGTATGGTGAACGATTCTTTTTGAATGATGACTAGCGGGGAGAAAGAAATGGGTAAAATCAAGGGTTGGAAGTCAAAGATTGCCCTAATGATGAAGAATCAAGTTTTCCAGGAATCAAGGATTGGCTCAAGGAACTTCTGAGAAAAACGGAAAATCAAGCAACCGTTGCAGAGCAGAGCAAAAAGTTCAGGAATTTAAAACATTAGCTGGAAAAAATCTTTAGCAATATTTACTTCTATTAAAAAAAAATGTTATTTTATGTACTTACCTCTACTACTTCTACGACTACCGAGATCTTCAGGCGGAGGGCTCTGATCTCCACCCGATGACATAGACACTCTACGTGAAGAGATATCGCAATCAGATACGCTTAGCATGTTGTTGATTTCTTTTCATCTAAACATCACCTGTAACAAAAGTTATATACTTGTTAACGGTACTAATGCTGCTAAAATGCCTTGAATTGAATAAGATTGAATGGTGGACTTCCCGACACATTCTTTTGGAAGCCCAAAAAAGACCCCTTTAGCATGAGTAGAATGGTCGCGCCTAATTATATAATGGTAAAATCCTATGATATTATCTAATGGTAAATTCGTGTTCATTCTTACACTTCCTTTCTGTACTATAATTAAATGTTAAATATGATTTTACTCTAAAGAATGTAATATAAAAATAGATTAAAGTGAACATTAAGGAATTAAAAATTTAGCTACTTAGAGACGGCGAGAGCAAAACTATGATATATGCTGATGATACCAACCGGAAGACTCGTGATAAAATTAATTGTATTGAAATCTTCTTGATCTTCTTAATGTAGGAAATCCTAAAAAAAGGCGGAATCTTCTTCTCAAACATAGATTAGCCCAGTAAAAGAAGTGACGATAGCGTTATCTTGCGAATTGGAAAGGAACTGCTGATTGCTATCACATATTTGTGATAAAGCTATCACACATTGTACTAACAGTGCTTAGGTCTACAGATTAAGGGATTGTAACAAATTTTATTATTCGTTTAACTCTTTCTTATTATTATCGAAAACGGGTGCCTAAAGGCGCGAGACCTAAGCCTATGTAGCTCTTATCCCTCCGATACCTCCCGTAACCCCTTAATTAGTCTCCCCCGGTAACTTGCCGGTTAATCTACAATCTCTCAAGATATCCCTAAACTCCAACTCGCCTAGACAATCCTGCGAGAGTGGTGTCCTCCCAAATATACGAAACGTAGTTCCAGCGAAACGGGGACACTGACATAAGTAGTGATACACCGTTTCCCTAACTCCGTCACCACAGTTCTGACAAGTGGGACGCGGAGTCTTTCCTATGTTAAACAAGTGACTGGACACCCAAGTGTGTCCAGTCACTATTCCTACCAAGGTCCTCAAACCCGTCCTACTGAGAGACAGGAGATACTCCGAAATTCTCTGCTTTCCTGCCTTTATAAATCTTTTAGCTTGGAGGCACCCCTGCGTGTCCCCCCAGCCTTTCTCCAAAGCACTCGTCTCCCAAAATCTAATCTGTTTGTCGCGAAACGTCTTTGTAACGGCCAGGGCTGGTTCAGGACCACAGAATGGTAATGATGATCCCTCCCTGGCCAGCCGATCCGCCCTCTCATTGCCCTCTATTCCCGCATGTCCGGGAATCCAATAGAGATGCACCTTACCCCTCCGATCCAAAGCATTGAGCCTTCTCCTACATTCTCCCACTAATTTCGAACTCCACCAAGGTTTACTCAAAGCCCTTAGTGCGGCTTAAAACTCTTTCTTAAGAAAGGATTATTTTACATATCTAATATAATGGATGTGAGAAGGAGAGATTTAGAGAGAATGGATTTTAGAGAATAAACTAGATAATATGCTGAACATTGCATAACGAATAGAACACACTAACTGCAAGGAATTCACAGTTAAATAGGTAGGTAGCGAGAGAATAATTAAGAGACAGACTGGCTAAGTAATAAGAAGGTAGTAGTAGATAGGTTGCTGACTGGATATGCTGTTATAAAGCTGTCGTAAAAACTATCCTGGATTATTCTGCAGTCGTTTTAATTATATAAATCGAACTCTCCCTTCCTAGTGTAGCCTAGGTAGGGAGTAACTAACTTTTGATTCATTTAGTGTCTGCTTCTTCGCTCTTCGGATCTTATGAATCTTTAATGATTCGGATCCCATTATACTAACAACCTAATTTCGCAAAATATTGTTTTTTTTTTGTTTTTTTTTTATCAATTGAATACAAATTTAACCAAACAGAGATTTTTTTGTCATTTTGTGCATTGTTGACCGGTATCATCATCTTGATAAACGGTAGGGAATCATCAATCAGTACAATGTAATTCCAGGACATATACTCATTGTGCACTCGCTATGCATTTATATCATGCTAGCCGAAATTTCAGAACATGATGATTACTGGGAGATAAAAAAAAAAAAATGAAGCAGGTTATAAAGTAAAACAATCGCTGATGTTCGCCAGAATAGAAGGGGAATAAATATGCAAGACTTCCTGATTTCCAAGTAAATCTATGATGTAAAAAATAAATTAATAAAATTAAAACGTAAGATACCATATTCTTAAATAATTTGTGGAAAATGCTTTTATATTAAGGGCAATTCTAGGATTATATAACTATGGTGAAAATGAAGTGCTACTCACTTTTCATTGAATGCTTGTGGAGAAGAAAAAAAACATAAGCTAGCAAAAACACTGCCTAGGCTAAAAACAGTATAGTGAATAGTGGACTGGAAAGTGTTTTAAACACGGTTGTATCTAGTACATATATACAACTCCATTTGCATCACGATACAAACGAAGAATAACTGAATACTGATTGGCTTAATATCTAAATTAAACTTTTATTATTGTGAAAGTTTTGTACTTAAATATTTAGATTCAATTTATGGATGTTAAAATTATAATTGTGTGGTATTAAATAATGTGTAAGAATACGTCATATTAGGAAAGGGAATAGCTAAGTGGTTAGCGTACTGGACTCTGGTAAATTCGGGTTCCAGTCCAACTATGCTACCCTTAGAATTTTTCTTCCTAGGAGCCTCAACTGTCCGGTGATGGACAGTGTTGTATGTAAGGAACTGTCCGGAGGCCAGCAGTGCACTCAAAAGGCTCCGGGGCGCCAATGAAAATAGATGTTGACGCGCCTTAAATTAAAAACAACAAAAAAAAAAAAACCACGTCATATTAACAGCAAGTATAAATTTGTTTTCAAAAGAAATAAACATATTACTATCTTTAGTAGCTAAAGTCCGAGTAGCTTAGATTGGAATGTCAGAATAGTCTATAGTTTGGCTGAAACTAATGACCCGTAGACAGTAAATTATCAAAGTTTTGTATATGGTAATATGTAACAGTCTTTTCACTGTTAAGTATATTTAGATCACCCACCATTTGAGAAGTCTTATTAAACAAAAGGAAAAAAGATGGCACGTTTAATTATTTCTTTTAAAAAAAATCTTGTGGAATAATTTGAATTAAGTCGTTCTGCGGGAAGTGCTTAAAGTAGTACACCAGAATTGTAAAAAAAAAACAGGAGATAGATTCATGGAGATAATTAATGACTAACAAAGCCATATCTATTTGATGTAAAAGATTTATTCCGGTTAACTGTATTAAATGTGGGTAAACTGTAGCAATGTGCACATATTAATATTTTGGCATTGTACTAAATATGATTATGTGTGGACGTGTTTGGTGGTGAGCCAGTGGGTAAGCAATTGCACCTATCAACTCTCCCTGCAAGCTCTATAATAATAATAGTAATATTAATGATAATAATAATAATAATAATAATAATAATAATAATAATAATAATAATAATAATAAGAATTAATAATTAATAATTAATAATAGTAAAATAATAATAATAGTATATAATAATTATTATATAATAAACAGTACAGGGTACCCTATCAGATATTGTATGGTACAATAATAGTGAGGGTAAGGTATACATAATAGATGTCACAGTCCCGGACTCATCTAATGTTGGGCGAACCTTCAATGAGAAACTGATTAAGTACAGGCCACTGGCAGCTGAGGTTGCTTCTGTTTGGAGAGGCGTTGAGATTGTTGACATTGTGCCGATTGTCATCTCTGCACAGCGGTGTAATACCGCTCGCTATCCACGGTGGACTATTCAAACTTGAGATTAATAGAAAGACGCTGGCTTTAATGCAGCAAACTGTAATCCTCCAATCCTGTAGGATCATCAGGGAGATTTTGCTGCAGGGGAAGGATGAACCGTGGCCGCTGGGCCACTGATTATGATGGCTAAGTATTACTAATACAAGAATACAAAACAATTTGTTCACTTATAATGATACAGGTGCCTGCCTATAATGATAAGGGCCGCGAGACACCTTAATTAAAAAAATAAAATTAATAATATAAATAATATACTTTATTCCAAAATTACAAAAATAATCAAGTATACACTTGTTAATAATCAAAAGTATATACGGCTTGGATAAGTATTCGTCAGCCGGAGGTTGATGTGATCAATTTTCAGTTTCAAAAATAAACATAAAGAAAGAATACAAGAAAAATTAAAATGAAGAAAAAGAGATTAATAATAAAAATACTATAATGTAATTCATGAAAAAATATGTTGTAAAAAATAATTAATTCCGATATAAAAATATCAGAACAATGAGTGGGAACAACATTATAAAGAATATGAAGCAGAACAAGATGTATTTTAAACATTATGAAGATAAACAGACTGCAATACAACTCTTTAATCTGCTAAAAATTGAACTCTTGTACCAATTCATATCTATAGAACCATGCAGAGCGAACGTAATTAATTAATTCTCTTGCAAATTAATGAATTCAGTAAGCACCTAAGAGACTGTAGTGAAAGAGAACTCACAGCTAGGTGAAGCAAGCGAAACTCCGCTAATATAGGAAATTCTGCAAGAAAGTGTACTATGTCCTGTTTTGGCTTTGCGATTACACAGCGAGCAGAGTTCTATCTCTCTCTCAGCCCAGGATGTAAAATTTAAAAATTAATAATTCCCCTCTCATTTTAAGTAGCCATCGCTAATCGTTCAGCGACATGTGCTTAGAAGGACATTCTTCCCGTATACCCCTTTTCCTCCTGGTACTTCGGGGATCTTTCTAGACCGTACCTACCCTTTCGGGTTTACCGGTCACCCGTTGCAAGCAACGGGATCGTTTAACAAGAAGGAGATGTCACCTCCATGGAAGGACTTTTAGTGCAATGCTCGACCATAGCAGAAGTGCCGAAGCATTCCCCCGCTTGACCCATTTAAGGGCAGGTTGAGATCCGTTCAACCAGCGTGCAGAGTGATCCCACAACGTAGTCACACTCCACTACCAGAGCACTCTCTAGCAGACTCTGCTGAACCGCGCAGACCCAGCAAATGCGCTTCCAGCAGCGGGCTGGCTCCGGGGTTAATTTTATATTGCCCCTCACTTATATTGCTCCTCCCGCTCAACTCATGACCTCGGTCATTGGAGTTATTGGTTAAAACACGGCCACTACGAATCCTACCTCAATTGCAAGCAATTGGCTTGCGCCGTAGTTCAGTATTTCAACTCTAACGAGCTAGCGTGACTGATCGCACGACCGATGGATCTTATGTCCATCTACTGATTCCTGTCCACTGCCTCAAGCACAGGGGTTTTAGTGACCCAGGTAACTTGCAGGCAACCCTGCAAGGGGAAAGGATCAGGATGGGTTGTGGGAGAGAATCCCCTAACCTGGAGAGCCAGAGGCTGATTGCACTCCGCAGGTTGGGCGATGGCTTCGCCACAAGCCTACGCCAAAATGTCTCTACTTGTTGAAGTAAGAGTGACACAACTAGATTTTACTTTCCACACAAGGACTCATACTTATCTTATAAGAAGATACGACTTGTCCAGTGCAGGGTCTCCCTTTTAGTCGCCTCCTACGACAAGCAGGGCATACCGTAGGCCTATTCTACCCCGGGACCTACACGGGGAACTTTGCTTAGAAGGACAATCAGCATCTTATGAAAAAAATTCCTAACACTGAAGTCTAATTCTTTATAAAACAGAAATCGTGAAGATTATCCTGCACGCATCGCAGACTCATCTGTATGCGCTAATCTGGATATTCTTTAATAGAACCGACAATTACCGTTTAAATAACATTAAATTATTACCAGAGAATGGCAATTCGCAATTATAGCTCTATGTGTAAGTACGTCAGAGTTTGGAGATGTCAGTACAAATGTTATCCGGTTTGTTAGTCTGATGTAACTCTTAGTGATAACGAGATCCTTGAAGAAGTGGTCCTAGTCCATCACTTTCAACATGAAGAAGACTATAAAGTCTTGCCAAAGAGTTAAGGTAGCATGTTGTTTTCTTCTGTGGTTAATAGGCCACCAATTTGCATTTGGTTCCATAATATGCAAATATATATTTAACTTGACTGAAGCTTTTATTAAGTTTGCACTTTTACCTTCTCGTCTGTTTCGAACAATTAGTGTGGGATTATGTGTAGGCTTGGCCTATGTTTGTATTGTATAGAGCAACCATTCTCCGACTCGCGAGAAAGGAATCAATAACTATATGAATAATATTAAAGAAATTAAATACATAAAAGATTTATATTTCACTTCCATATCTTCTTTAGTTTGTTATTTCCATATCTTTCTTCATCTTAAAGTCCGTGTAAAATGTATCTCATGAATTATGTATGATTTAGTCTTCTATCATTCTAATTGACACTGACACTCACTTTACAGTTTCTTAAAAAGACTTAATAATAATGATGGGATGTAACAAACGTGGGTGAAAGATAGGGGGGTGTAAGAAAAGTATGTGCGGTTTTATCTTTCTTAAACCTCATCAGTACTTTACTAAAAGTTCCTTTTTAAGTACCACTTTTTACTCTGCTTCTTGTATCAGTTTGAGAAAGATCTACGCGTATGTGACCGATTCAAGACATGATTTGTAGTTAAATCCTAGAAATTCGGGCGATTTTGCGTAACTCTTTAAAAAAATCTGGTGTGAAACACTCACACAACTTTCTCTTACTCCAGTTCTCAAAATTATAATTGACAAATTTTATAGTTTGTTTATCAAATTTAATGAAATTCGTCGAAAACTCAAAAAAACTGTTCATAAAAGCGCACTTCCAGTTTACTAATTTTCTTGAAACTTGGAATTTTGGCCATCTATTTATTTCTAATTAATTTTGTTTGGATGATAGAATTGTATAATCAACTATGATAGCATTTTAAAGAAAAACATAACCCCACCCATTCCCTAAAAGTGCCCTTAAATGAATGTTCCTAGAGAAATGTTTAAGTAAAAGTTGTAGATCTTTGTATGCGTAAATTGTATAAGAAGTTTCAAGAAAATCGTCGGAGCCATTTTTGAGAAAGTCGCGAAAAAAAAGTGAAGAAATCATTAGGAAAGTGTTAAAAAGAAACGCACTTCCGGTTATCAGATTTTTTTCAAACTCGGAATTTCAACCACATATTTAATTCTAATTAACATTATTAACACGGCAGAATTGTCTAATAAAGAGAAATAGCACTTTATATGAAAACCCAACACCACCCCTCCCCCGGAAGTGCCCATAAATGAATTTTCCCGTAGAAATGTTTCAAATAAATATTGTAGCTCTTTGTATATGTAGTTGATACACCAAGTTTAAAGAAAATCGTCGGAGTCATTTTCTAGAAAATCGCAAAAACGTAAAAAAAACAACTTGTATAGTGGTACTTCCGGTTGAGGAATTTTGACAGATAACGTACTGTCAGATCCCATGGTGATACCTAAACGGAATATGAAGCTTCAACTTTCTACGGTTTTTTGTTTTTGAGCTATGCTGTTCACACACCCACACACACACACACAGACCATTTGCTAAAAACCACTTTCTTGGACTCAGGGGACCTCAAAACGGATATTTCCGGTGAAAACTTGATATCGAAAATTTGACACGATTACAATACTTCCTCTTACTAGGAGTAAGAGAAAGTAAAAAGGCTACTGCCACATATGCCGCTTCCGAAAATAGTGAAGCAGATAGGGAAGGCTCTGTACAGATATCAGGGGCTGCACAGAACTGGTTCAAGAAATTTAGTGAGGTTGATATAAGCCTGGAAAGTAAGTTTCATCCAGAACATCCTCCCTATCCATAATTCAACATTTCTGGAGACAGCTATAGAGGTGAATCTTTGCACCAACACCAGATTCAGCTTTCAGATGAATTAGGCCGTATTCCTCTCAACCATAAACTGCCACTCTCTTCTGTGAGCAGCCACCATATAACCAAGAAGCTGCCGAAACAATCAATTCACACTCCAATAAAGCTGCATGCCAAGTTGAAGTCTGTAAAACCCTTCTTCAAAACCCCCCCGGCGATTATCGTTGTATCGTTTTTTACAGAAAAATTAATTTTTGATGATTCTGGGGAAAGCTTTTCTCTAAAGTATGCAATATTTTTTTTGGAAAAATTCATTTTGGGGGGTGGTTGAGGTCCTGCCAGTTAAGTCAAAATTTAAACTACCGCCATTAGCTTTATTGATTGAGCCATAGAAAACGCTGCCAAAAAAGTTACCCACAGTGAGATATATACATGATGACTCCTATATACCATGTTTTTTAACGCAAGCCGAACTAAACGATTGTAAACATGATGAATTTTAAAGAAAACTTGTCCATAAAATTATATTAATGAAAAAGTGAAAGTCGTTTGAGTGTTTCACATCAGATAAATTTATTAATCTCTTTGCTAATAAAATAAAATAAAATAAAACAAAAATAAAACCTATGGCACAACAGCCCATAAAGAAACTAGGCTTGCCTTAACGGCGATTTGTATTGGGGGATAAGTGGTAAATTACGCCGTGGTTTTCTCGCCGTATTAGTTCCGACCTTCGCTACCTAGGTGCACTCCCGACTGTAGCTTCCCCACTTTTTCTCACGATGCCGAGTCAACACCAATTTGCCCACACAGGAATCGAACTCTGAATTCTCACACCAAAAGCGAGTGCATTAGCCTACTAGACCAACGCGTCGTGAAGAAATATTTCTCTTTGCCAAACGCTTTATAAAATTCTAAATAAAATGATTTTCTCTCAAACTAGCATTTAAAAATAAATAATCAAGTAATTTTCAAATTCATCAATGTTTGAATAAGTTTTATTTCGGAGAGTTTCAGAATGAGGTGTAAGGGAGAATGGGTGAGAACCTTTCGGGGGGATCACATTACAATCGAGGATGAGATTTGGCGAGTAAACCGATTTCACTATCTAAACTCGATGAGACGATGAAGAAATGGGGATTTGAGAGGGGCTACGGGATCAGTATTGGCAGTGCAGGGGATGATAACCTCATGAGGCCAACAGAGGCGAGTAGCGGCATTATTTGCTGTTATTCAGATGGCTCTAGGCAGGAGGGGACTGGCCTGTCAGGAGCGGGAGCATGCATGCAGGAGTTGGATAGAGGGAGTTCGTTGGCCTTGGGTGGTTTGGCCACTGTTTTCCAGTCCGAGGTGGTGGGCATTATTGAATGCTGCCGCCTTGTGGGGGAGTGGCAGGGAGAGATCAAAGAGGTGCGTATTTTCTCCGATAGTCAGGCCGCACTGAGGACTCTGAGTAAGCCACGGTGGAGCTCGAAACTAGTGGGAGAATGTAGGAGAAGGCTTAACGCCTTGGCTTGGAGGGGTAAGGTGCGTCTCTACTGGATACCTGGACATGCGGGAATAGAGGGCAATGACAGGGCGGATCAGTTGGCTAGGGAGGCATCATCATTATCATTTTGTGGTCCTGAACCAGCCCTTGCCGTCACTAAGAGGTTTCGCGATAAACAGATTAGACTTTGGGAGACGAGAGTCTTGGAGAAATGCTGGGGGAACACGTAAGGGTGCCTCCAAGTTAAAAGATTTATAAAAGGAATTGAGCAGGGAGTTTCGGCTTACCTCCTGTCCCTCAGCAGGACAGGTCTGAGGACCTTGCTGGGGGTAGTGATTGGACACACTTGGGTATCTAGTCACTTGTTTAACATAGGAAGGACGTCTAGTCCCATTCGTCAGAATTGCGATGACGGAGTCAGGGAAACGGTGTGTCACTATTTCTGTCAGTGTCCCCGTTTCGCTGGTACTAGGTTTCGCGTATTTGGGAGGGTACCACTCTCGCAGGATTGCCTGGGCGAGTTTGAGTTAAATGATATCTTGGGATATTGTAGACTGACCGGTAAGCTACTGGGGGAGACTATTGAATGGAATGATATGGGGGGCATCGGGGGGATAAAAGCCTTATAGGCTTAGATCCCACTCCACCAGGCACCCGGTATAATAATAATAATAATAAGTTTTATTTCTCTTCCAATATAAAAATAACATATTTCTTCATTACTTTCGCTGACTAAAGCTTGTTCGCCATTTTTGTATTTATCCAAACGATCAATTATTATTTGTATTCTTGTCTATTTTTTAACCCTGAGCATATCAATTTTCTTTGCTCTTCTAAATCAAACATGATATGTACGGATAATTTTTAGATAATTTTTACATTCTCTTATACCTACTAAGAGGAAGTATTATAATCATGCCAAATTTTCGGTATTGAGCTTTCACTGGAAATATCCGTTTTGAGGCCCCCTGAACGCAAAAAGGTGGTTTTTAGCAAATGGTCTGTGTATGTGTGTGTGTGTGTACGTAAACAGCATAGCTCAAAAACGAAAAATCGCAGAAAGTTCAAACTTGATATTCCGTTTGGGTGTCACCATGGGATCCAGCAGTAGGTCAGCGATCAAAATTCCTCGAATGGAAATACCACTTTACTGAATGTTTTTTTTTTTTTCACTTTTTTTGCAATTTTCTCAAAAATGGCTCCAATGATTTTCTTTAAATTTATTATACCAACTACACATACAAAGATCTACAACTTTTATTTAAAACATTTCTCTGGAAAAATTCATTTAAGGGCAATTTTAGGGAAGGGGGGTTAGGTTTTCCTATAAAGTGCTATCATAGTTGATTATACAATTCTACCATCTAAGCAAAATTAATTAGAAATAAATAGATGGCCAAAATTCCGAGTTTCAAAAAAAATAAGTAAACCGGAAGTACTCTTTTACTGAACTTTTTTCAGTTTTCGATAAACTCCAACGAATTTCATCAAATTTGGTACATAAACTATAAAAATTGGTCAATTACAATTTTGAAAACTGGAGTAAGAGAAAGTTAGGTGAGTGTTTCACACCAGATTTTTTTTTTCATTTATAATAAGGAATTATGGGGATATCAGTTAAGATGAGAACAATACAGAGAACCTTGAATGTAGCCAAGGATCTTTCCCTTGTCTCCTCTATCTAGTCACACTTTATATCAGGGCTCTTTCTCTACCCTTTATGTAAGCATTGTTTGAACTATCTCCATTATTAAGCTCACAAAGTACATATAAATTGAGTTTATTTACAAGGAGTAAATTTTGCTTAAACCATTCTGTTAATTAATAATAATTTGAAAATTAACTATAGTAATATAGTTATTGTAATAAGATTTAACGCTGGTAAATTATATAATATAAAATATCTATAGCTAAAGTACTACTTCATTAGTTTCCGGTAGTGAATATAATCGTAGGATTTATCTCACCCAATTTTTTTTTTTTTTTTTTTTTACTTTCTATTACTCCTTGTAGAAGACGGATTATTCCGATAGTTTCAAATTTACGAAATTGAGTTTTAACCGGAAATATATGTTTTGAGGTGTGTGTCTGTCAGTGTGTGTTGTGTGTTAAAAGAATTTCTCATACATAAAAAAAAAAATCTGGTGTGAACACTCACACAACCTTCTCTTACTCCAGTTCTTAAAATTATAATTGACAAATTTTATATTTTATGTACCAAATTTAATGGAATTCGTCGAAAACTGAAAAAATAACTATTCAGTAAAAGCGCACTTCCTGTTTACTAATTTTCTTTAAACTCGAAATTTTGGCCATCTATTTATTTCTAATTAATTTTGTTTGGATGGTAGAATTGTATAATCAACTATGATAGCAATTTAGAGAAAAACATAAACCCACCCCTCCCCTAAAAGTGCCCTTAAATGAATTTTTCCAGAGAAATGTTTTAAGAATAAAAGTTGTAGTATGTGTAATTTATATAGGAAGTTTCAAGAAAATAGTCGGAATCATTTTTGAGAAAATCGCGAAAAAGTGAAAAAAATCATTTAGTAAAGTGGTAAAATAAACGCACTTTCGGTTATTCCATTTTTTCAAACTTGGAATTTCAACCATATATTCAATTCTAATTAAGATTATTTAGATGACAATCTAATAAACTGAAATAGTATTTTAGATGAAAATCTAACCCCACCCCTCCCCTATAACTGTCCTTAAATGAATTTTCCCAGAGAAATGTTTCAAATAAAAGTTGTAGCTCTTTGTATGTGTAGTTTATATTCCAAGTTTTAAGAAAATCGATGGAGCCATTTTTGACAAAAATACGCAACAAATTAAAAAAAAACAACTCGTAAAGTGGTACTTCCGGTTGAGGAATTTTGACAGATAACGTACTGTCAGATACCATGGTGATATCTAAACGGAATATCATGTTTCAACTTTCTACGGTTTTTCGTTTTTGATGCTGTTCACATATTTACACACACACAGCAGAACATTTTCTATGAACCACTATTTTGGACTCAGGGGTCCTCAAAATGGATATTTCCGGTGAAAACTCGATATTGAAAATTTGACACGATTACAATACTTTCTCTTACTAGGAGTAAGAGAAAGTAAAAAAAAAAAACAGTTTTTTAAACACTGGAAATCTCAAAACGTGTATTTCCGGTAAAAACACGATAACGGAAATATATAATATAAATTAAATGTATACATATATATTGAATCTGTTTCGATGTTTTTAGCAGAATGATTTTTTTTAAACTATTGTATAAAACAGCCTGAAGTAGCAATTAGATTTTTTAATTGAAATACTTTTGTCCTTTATAAAGAGACATTTGATGAATACAATATCCAATTATAAGAACGAATCTATACACAATTAATAGCGCAAAGCTTACCAACAGACAGAATCGTTGTTATGACAACCATGACGTCAAGTCTGAAGATTCTTATTAGAATTAGATCATTGCTAAATTGATATTATTAATATAAATATTATTTTGATTGGATTGCAATATAAATTAGTCAGTTTATTATTAAAAAATAACTCTTAAACAGTGACAACTGTACTAATTAATTCATAAAATGTATTAAATTGATCATTCAAATTCTGGGAATAGTTCAGCAAATAACAAAAAAATGTGGAATTATTTTGTCTTTATTCTTGACAAAATTACATGCTAAAAGATGATGAGCGACAACATGCAATAAAATGAAGTTTCATCATAGCAGCAGCTGGGAGGCAAAATTCCGGAGATTCCTTCAAGAGGGAGTTGTTAGAGGAATAAGGGGGTGGTATTTCAGATACTTTCCTCACTCAAATTGATAATGTAGAGTACAATTAATTCAGAATGATTTGACACATACTTTTGTTAATGTGATTTTTTAAATAAATATTCTTCTCGGGAGGGTTAGTTTTCGGTTATGGTTGAATTTTTCATTCGTTCCTTTGAATCGAGTGTGGGTACTAAATCATTTTCACCTACGTGTTTTGTCACTGTAAAGCATGTTTTGAGTTTAAATGTGTGATGTTTATTACTAATGCCATATAATAGGGTTGTTGAGGAGAGAAATTAGGTTTGATTAAATGAACCAGATATGCTGACACTAATATAATGTAGCTAAGTTTACACTAACTGCACTGGACTTTATAATGAAGATGATAGAATGAATGGTGAGAGTAGTGATATGACACGATGCGATGTATAGTTGTATGGTTGTATCTAATAGATTCCTGTAGATAGATTCCCACTGGCTTATATACACAGGTTCTCCCACTCTAACCTGCCTAAGTCAGAGAGTAGTCTCTGTTAATCAGAGAGGGCTTCTCTTCTCTCGGCTGTGGTTGCATTATCTTTGCTGTGGATGGGTGCTATTACATGCCATATAATTGGAACAGCGATTAATTACACTAGGAACAGCTCACTATTCTCCATAATGCGTCTAGGAGCGATTAATAGCTTACTATTTACCATTGGGTAAGAAGTCTAGGGTCCCATAAATAGTGTTGATCCAGCATCTTCGCCTAAAGAAATAGATTTTTAATGCCGGTAATCATACTAGAAGAACTGTAAGTAAGAGGATGAGAGGGCTACATATAGGGTTCAGGAACCTGCAGAGAGTAGCAATAAGTATTCTTGCTTATGCGGGCGACATCCTCGTGGCAGCAGATAGTGAGAGAAATATTAAGGCCAACATTAACATTCTGGTTGAAGAACTGGAGAAGATAAAACTAAAAGTAAATGTGGAAAAATCAAAAGTAATGATGATCGGTTGAGCAGGGGATGGAGTACAAATACAAGTTAAAGGAACAGCTATGGAACGGGTAAAAATTTTAAATACCTGGGAGCTCATTTAAATGAATATGGAAAAATAGAAGA
The DNA here is from genome assembly GCA_011037195.1 of Triatoma infestans. NCBI lineage: Eukaryota > Metazoa > Arthropoda > Insecta > Hemiptera > Reduviidae > Triatoma > Triatoma infestans. The sequence goes on from JAAEAF010002281.1 coordinate 31,839, forward strand.
GTAAACAAGAGAATGTAATAGGAGCTACAGGCAGATTCTTTAATGCTGTTAAAAATAGCTTCCTAGGAAAGAGAGAGATTTTTTCAAAGACTAAGATAGCGGTGTACAAGACAATGTTCCTACCAATTTTAATCTACTCCAGCGAATCTTGGATTCTAATGACAAGGTTAAAAAGCCAGCTCCAACGATGGAGATGCGATACTTAGAAAAGTGCTGGGAAATACAAGGAGGGACAGAATTAGAAATGCCACTATCCGAAAGAATCTTGGTGGAGCAAATTGGAGCCAAACAATTACGATGGTTTGGGCACGTTACCAGGATGACCAATGATAGAGTGGCCAAACGAGTATATGAAGCAAGAGTGGAAGGGAATAGACGCCGGGGTCGTCCAAGAAGTACCGCGGAGGAGGATGTTAGAGAGGGTTTCAGGGTTAAAGAGATGGACTGGAGAAGGAGGAGAGAGCTGCCAGAGAACAGGGGGGAAGTGGAAGAAGCTCTACAAGGCCCTCTACACTGCAAAAGCGTAGAAGAGGATGGATTATGTATGTATCTATTGTAACGTTTTTCCCTCTAAACTAGCTACTGCAACTAGTTGTAAGTAGGTTCGTTTAGATAAAATATTCTAAATTTCAATAAGAAAAATACCAATTTATTGTTTTACACAATAAGTTACAAATACAACACTTAATAATAATTAATTCACAGTTTAACCCAACAAAAGTTCACTTTGTTCACTTTTTATACACTTTTCACAAATGCACACTTCGTTTGTAACAAGAATCTTTGTAAACTCTCTGTGGTCCCACTATTTATACCGGTGTAGAAGGGTCTAGAAGGTTATAGATTGTTCTAGAAAGGGCTAGAGCGTGCCACCAGCGCTTTCTAGCGGCCACTAGGAGAACTTGAGGTATCTGCTTTCTCTTCTACATGGCACCAGTGGCTGCGTTACAGCATGTAATAATACTAGATAAATAGAGACAAGTAGAATTTCTCCAGTCTATCTGTTTAATTAGACTTAGAAGTCTGGAAAGTGCTTGAAGTTTAGACTGGAGTCCTGGTTAAAGTTTAAAGGCGTCAATTTTTTGGTTTTTTAAAGTGGCGAAACACTCAGCCACACAAGCAGCCCCCGCTAACACAGTACGTGCATTGCTGGTTCCTCTTCTTCCTTATAAAAACCTGCACAGACTTCCCGCTGTCAGTCCCATACGAAGCGTATGCTTCTTGAGTCTACAGTGGCCAGTAAGAAAGCAATAACCAGCCGCGCGGCCTGGGTGAATAGCTGTTAAAAATGTTTAAAAAATACACCACTTTCTCTTACTTCAGTTTATAGAATTATACTTGATAGATTTTTTTTCTTCAAATTTATAAATTTTCAAAATGTTTATTTGCCTACAATGTTATATCAAATAGGAGAATCTTTAACTTAATAAATGACTTTTTGAGTAAAGCATAACCATCCCCCACCCCTTAACTCTTTAAACACTCTTTAAAAAAATTTCTTAGAAAAAATTCCCAACAAAAATGACTGGTCTCTGTATTCCATAAGTGATTGGTATCGGTAGCAAACCAATGTAAAAAATGGAAAAACTGTTGAATATATGGATGGGCCGGCAATGCTGGGCAAACATCTGGTATTTTATCCCTTCGTAGTATGCATATTTCTTATATTCCTGGCCCGGTTTCGAATTTTCATCCATTTTCAAAACAAATTTATTAAGTTCGTGTAAAGAGTTCACTTCGACGCAATGTTTCGTTTACACTCATACTTATTGTTTTGTTGATTCATAAATAAATATAATAAATTATAATTAAAGGAATAAATTAAAATATGAAGAAGCTCTTAACCAGACTGGAAAAACTGTTCAGTTAAAACGTAATTCCAGTCAAACGTGATTCCAAATCAAACTTAGCAATTTGGCTATTTCAAGTTTGACAACATATTTAATTCTAATTAATATTATTTAAATGATAGAATTGTATAATAAAGAACAGAACAGTACTTTGGAGGAAAATATAACCCCAACCCTACACCAAAAGTGCTCTTAAATAAATTTTCCCAAAGAAATGGTTCAAAGAAAAGTTGTAGCTCTTTATATATGTGTAGTTTAGTAAAAATCGTTGGAGCCATTTTTTTTAAGAAAATTGAAAGAAAAAAAAAAAAAGAATATAATAATCCATATTCAGTAAAGTAGTAAATTACCACTGAGGAAAATTTTGACACATAATTTCCTGATTGATCAGGTGATTTCCAAACAGATTATCAAGTATGAACTTTCGGCGCTTTTTTTGTTTTTGTTTTTGAGATATGCTGTTAACATACACAGACGATTTTCTAAAAACCACTTTTTCTTAATCAGGAGGCTCAGAGTGTTTTTTTCAGGTGAAAAATCGATATCGCAAAAATTTGACACGGTCGTGAGACTTCCTCTTACAATGGTAAGAGAAAGTGAAAACTTGAGGTTTTTTTCTCAAACCATTCACTGGTGGTCTAACCACACTGAACAAACCTATAGGGGACATTTTGGGGCTTAGGCCACAATCATTATTAGGTAGTGTAAACTTACTTATACATAGTTGTTTGATATTTGGAGTTTGATATTAGTTGTTTGGATCAACCAGAGGTTGATTGAGGAAATCAAGGCTGACCATCTTCTTGGAATGCCAACTGATAGAACGGTTCCTAGATACCATTTCGAACGGAACTTCCAAATTGTTATACCGAGCAGAGGCGTATGGGACTGTGACCCCCCCCCCCGGTTCGGTAACTCGATCTGGTATACAGACGGATCCAAAACTCCGACTGGAGTCGGAGCCGGGGTCTATGGGGACAGGCCTAAAGTTACGATTAAGGCCAGCCTAGGAAAGTATGCCACGGTCTTTCAGGCTGAAGTCACTAGGGATATTGTAAGGCAAGACATAGTGGGTAGAAGAGTGGCCATATACTCTGACAGTCAGACAGCCCTGAAGGCATTTTCTTCACACCAAATAGTCTCAAGACAGGTATGGGAGAAGCCTACTGCCCTAACCGAGGTGGGTACTCGGAATAAAGTGACACTTGCCTGGGCGCCAGGACATTCGGGGTTTCTGGGCAATGAAAGGGCGGATGCCCTAGCGAGGGAGGGTACGCAGGATACCTTTATATGCCCCGAACTCTTATTCAACAGGACAGGAGCCTTATTCAAACTTCTATCAAAGGTTGGATAGAAGAACAGCGTCTGCGTTGGTGGGAGAGAACACCAGGACAGAGGCAGGCAAAGCTCTTTATCAAGAGACATTTGCCTAAATTAACTAGGGATCTACTGAGCCATACCCGAAGGGATATAAAGCTAATTGTGGGTCTACTAACAGGGCATTGCAGGCTGAACAGACACATGCACCATCTACAACTTGCAGACAGTGTGGTATGCGGATTCTGCAAGGTAGAGGAAGAAATCCCAACACACATCCTTTGTGAGTGCGCCGGCTTGGCGTGCATAAGGTTTCTTCAATTGGGGACAGGCAATCCCCGAAGCTATGAGCTTCATGACGGAGCCGCTCTCGAGCTTTGCTAGGATTGATTAGGAGGGCAAAGCTGGCGATTGTGCTATAATTTAAGGGAATCCACAATAGACCTCGTCTTGTAGGTAGCAGTGGAATGAGGCTCCCCCCCCCCGTTTCTAATCTTTGATATTTGGAAGCATAGCCCAATGATCAGCAAATTGACCTCCTGTTGATCAGGACAAAGATCATAAAAGTTTCTGATATCACAGAATCTTACAGTTTCTGAGCTTCGAATATTACTACATACATTTGGAAATTATTATTTCAGTTTAAATAAAGAATAGAGTGGTTGCCAGATATTGCAGATTCTAACCAGACAAAAAAAAAAAAAAAAGTAAGTGTTGATAAAACTTTACTTAATCTAGGTTAATGGAAGTCAACTCACAGATTTTGAAGGAATATTTTTAAAAATATATATAAAGTTGTGAAAATAAGATTTTACAAACCGGTGAGCGGCAAAAAAAAAAAAAATCTGTTTCCCTCTCTCTCTTAATTAAAAAAAAAAAAAAAGGGGGGGGGGGGCTCTTTCGAACCCGATAAAATAAGAGATAATTAGGTTTAAAAATTCTCTTAGCTAGAGAGAAAGTAATTCTGCTAAATTTAATTATTAAAAGTTTAATATTTATAGGAAAAAAAAAAGCTTTAACTAGTGGAAATGATAAGGACCATAAAAGTATTCAGAAACTTTTTACTAATAATGCCGGCTTTTTATATAGCCCTGCTTGTTACAGAGGATGTATTGCAATCGTGCGAAATTTTTTAAAAATTGAGTTTTCAATGGAAATACATCTTTTGAGATCCCATGAGTACGAAAAAGTGATTTTAAAAATATGCTTTGTTTAGTTATATGTATCCTTTTACTTGTTCTACTCTGTACCGGATTAAGAGGTAGTATTGCGATTGTGTTAAAGTTTCGGTATTGTGTTTTTCACCGGAAATACGTTTTTTGAGGTTTCCTAAATTAAAAAAAATCTGATGTGAAACACTCACACAACTTTCTCTTACTCCAGTTCTCAAAATGATAATTGACAAATTTTATAGTTTGTGTACCAAATTTAATGAAATTCGTCGAAAACTGAAAAAACTGTTCAGTAAAAGCGCACTTCCGGTTTACTAATTTTCTTGAAACTCGAAATTTCAGCCATCTATTTATTTCTAACTAATTATGTTTGGATGATAGAATTGTATAATTAACTAGGATAGCACTTTGATGAAAATCTAACCCCACCCTCCCCTAAAAGTGCTCTTAAAAGAAATTTCCCAGAGAAATGTTTTAGATAAAAGTTGTAGATCTTTGCATGTTTAGTTTATATACGAAGTTTCAAAAAAATCGTCAGAGCCATTTTTGAGAAAATTGGGAAAAAGTGAATAAATCATTTAGTAAATTGGTAAAGTAAACGCACTTCCGGTTATCCGATTTTTTCAAACTCGGAATTTCAACAACATATTTAATTCTAATTAAAATTATTCAGATGATAGAATTGTCTAATAAACTGAAATAGCACTTTAGATGGAAACCTAACCCCACCCCTCCCCCAAAAGTGCCCTTCAATGCATTTTCCCGGAGAAATGTTTCTAATAAAAGTTGTAGCTCTTTGTATGTGTGGTTGATGTTTAAAGTTAAAAGAAAATCGTCGGAGCCATTTTTGACAAAATCGCAAAAAAGTAAAAAATCCAACTAGTAAAGTGGTACTTCCAGTTGAAGAATTTTTTACAGATAACGTACCGTCAGATCCCATGGTGACCTCTAAACGGAATATCAAATTTCTACTTTCTACGATTTTTCGTTTTTGAGCTATGCTGTTCACATACATACATACACACACACGGACACACGGACACACACACAGACCATTTGCTAAAAACCACTTTTTTGGACTCAGGGGACCTCAAAACGGATATTTCCTGTGAAAACTCGATATCGAAAATTTGACACGATTACAACACTTCCTCTTACTGGGAGTAAGTGAAAGTAAAAAAGGAAGAAAAGTTTTTTAGCGAATGATATATAAACGAGTCATATATAAACTGATTTTGTTGTGTGCAACTCCATTGTTACATATTTCTGGAATTTTAAGGTTTCGAAGTGCAACGAAATATGTAACTTTTAGTTCGATCGTCTACTCTTTTAGATTCCGCTACATCCCTGGCAAGGGGTAATTAATAATTATTTTTCTTTGCGCGTGAAGAGCTCATAGACACACACTTAAATAAGAGACGCCTAACCGACGCTAAGAAAAGACGCCATTACTATATTACTATTCTATTATTTTCTAATCTTGAAGATCTTTTGCTGTCTGTTTTAATTCTGAAGTAGTGTAACAGAGTTGTGTTTAAGTGTTTGCTTTTCAATGTTCAAGTGTTATCTTTACTAAAAGAAGTGTTATATTTACTTCCTGTATGTTGTATCACAAGTTACAGCCTCATTTTGTGACACATTTAACTATACTTTTGATCATTTATTATTTCCTATTAAGGGTCTTTACAGCTGTGGTGACCATTAAGTCAACCAACTTTAGGCAGTATCAACCTGGCAGATGCAAATTGCTTATATTAACCTCTTACAACCATCTGTGAGTAAAGATAATTTTCCTATCTCTCCTATCCTTTATATCTGTAACTCACTATTTAATTTTAGTTATTATAAGCTGGCAGATGCCATTTGTGCGATACATGAAATCGCCCTTAATGGTAATCTATCATTTTTCTATTAGTGCCTTCATCAGTTTAATACGTATATGTAATATTACATTTTTACCTTTACTTCAAGATAGGTGTCTCCTGACTGTCTACTTAAGTTATGTGTTCCGGTTGGACGCAATCTATTCACCATAGAGAGAGACCGTTTTCCTATTTATGGAAGTGTGAGAGGCTGTAACATTTCTAGGCAAGTATATACACTTCAACATTTCTTATTGTATTTAATACTATAAGCACCTTTGTATCTTATTTGGTTTCATATCGTCTCAAGCTCAAATTGAGCATTCATCAGTTCTTCCTCTGCTAGTATTATAATATCTATTCATTCATTGCCAACACATTCTCAGGTTCTACAATCTGCCTAATTGTAGTGGTCCTCCGATTGATGTAACAACATCTTCTAACCAGCAACCTCATGGACAGCTCTGGAAGGGATTGTTTGACCTTTGGAAAATCGGTGTGATTCCCAGAGCTTACCCATTAGTCAGTGAGCGTTTTCAAGTCCAGTTGTGAGGCAAAAGTACTGGGAGGCAAGTAGTTCTTCAATAAAGTTATTGTTATGCAAGAATTATTTGTTTTTCTGTCTTTTGTTGCTGCACTACCCCTTTAATCCACTTATATCAGCAAGACCTGCCTATGGTCTCCTACCGGAGATCCTGCAGAGTTCTAATTTCCCGGAAACCAGATTATGGTACCGGATGAATGAATCTACTGGCCACGTAAATACGCTAAATTCATGTTATCGCATTGTTTTATCAAGACATCTGGATGAAACGGCGAACGCACGAAACTGGTCAATGACCACAAAATTGAAGCAGGCTATCACTGAAAATATCTCTCTGATGCTTTCCAGCTCTGCGGACCCAACCATAACTATTTCTTAATGGTTTTTAAAATTAATTCGCAGTTTTTTTTATTTTATATAATTATGGAGATATAGATTTACTTAATTCATTCTGACGAATATTGTGGCCCAGCAGTCGCGGTTATATAATAGGAGTGAGTGATTTTATTTCAATTTTTTTTTCGAAAATTGATTTAAGGTCAACATAATTAAAAAAAAAAGAAGAAAAATCAATGAAAATTTAAACTTATTTATTGTAAATTCCAGTCAGTAAACCTGACAATAAGTTACTACGTTTTGATCAAAATCACGCAATACAAAGCTGAGTGATTCATTTTCATTATACTTGGTATATTAAATTCACATATAATGAGCTACAACTTTTGGTATTTTATCCGTCGTAGCATGCATAATTCCTTTTGTTACTGACAGGTAAAGTTTCCTTTCATCCATCGTCAGAGTAAATTCACCAAGTTCTTGTAGAGAGTTCATTTCAACGCAATGTTTCTGTTACACTCACAATAACAACCAACAAACCAACAAGTATGAGTGATTTCAGAAAACATTAGGTTGAAGTGAACTCTCTACACGAACTTGGTGAATTTGCTCTGACGATGGATGAAAATCCGAATCCAGGGGTCATGATTAAAAGGAATATGCATACTATGACGGATAAAATACCAGATGTTATCCAGCATTGCGGACCTATCCTCAGATTCAGCTACAACTTTTATTTGAAATTTTTCCAAGAATGTTCATTTAAATAGAATTCTGGGGAGGTGTGACGTTAGGCTTTTAGTGGTAGCGCACTAGACTTGGAGCTCGGCGGTACGGGGTTCGAGTCCAGCGGTGCGCCCTTAAATTTTCTCGCCTAGGAACCTTTACAGCTCACATTCCAGTGAAAGACAGTGTTTCTCTAACGAAGGTCACTGTCCGGAGGCCGGAAGCCCACTAAGAAGGTTCCGTACGCCAATGACCATAGAGTTTGAAATGTTATTGGTATGTTGAGTTATAGTGTAGTGGTAGCTTGTGGTGTGAGCGGTTTTGAAAAGGGCTTGTATGTATGTTTGAGATAAAGATAGAAGTATTAAGAAATAATCAAGAAAACACTGGTAGATTAAATTAAATACATTATCTTTAAGATATTTAAATATTTTACAATATCACAACTACTATGTTTATAAAATCAATTATTTATCTAGGTTAAGTGCAAAGCTTTTATGTTTTAACTTATGACTGGCGAAAGACAAGTGTTCTGCTTGAATGTCTACAACAGACTGTCCTGAAAGACTTTCTTCTAATTGTTCGTTCAAATCTTTTCAAATAATGGTGGTATGTCTGGAGGGAGTGTACTGTTTTACCCTAACTGTTATTTGTCCCTTTGTCTCTTGGTTTGCATTGACCTAAATTATAGTACCTGGCTCTTTCCCCTTCACTAAAATACACTGTTTGAACTAGCTAAAATTAACAAAATTATTTTACAAAACTATTTGCAAAATTCTTATATTCTTTCATTTCTTTCTTCCACTACAAGTTAAATTAAAAAAACAAAATTAGTTCTGCTTTTTGACATCTGTGATCAATTTATTTTGAACAAACCACATCTTAAATATTTAGCAGCAATACGGGTTATTTTTTTTATGTTTATTGGTAGCAACTGTCAACTCGCTTTGAAATTCAGATTGATTATTCTATACAAGTTTTCTATCTGGGAGTATGAGAGCCCTTTCAACTAAAGTAGGTAAGCAACTTCAACTTTATTTATAACCAGCGCTATCTAAACAGTCTACAAGGAAACTTAAGTTATCAATATGAAAGGCTGTCATAAAGATCTTTCACATCAAAGTTCGGTGATAAGCGTGTAGTACTTCTACAACATGTACTAAGAGTTAGTTCAACTTCGGTTTAGTCTTGGCCAGGGGAACAATTTGATTTTCGCACATAAATACTCAAGGCGCATCAAGGTAGCATCATTGTTATTGAATTTATAATAAGTTTCTAATTTTATTGTTCTTTTGAGGAACATCCACAAAGACGGTATTATTATTATCATTATTATTACGTATATAACTTTTATCATAAAAGCATGCCAAATTTTAATAGACTCTCTTAAACATCATTATAAATTCAAATTTATAGCACTTTTCAGTTAAATTAAAAACAATAACTTTATTATTGATATTTTTAATTAATATTAAATTTTGTCAATGAAAATAAAGCTTTCTTTAATCAATCTATGACATTCATTTATTGAAGCTAACCATTTTTCATTTATTGATACTTTTCCCAAATTTTTCCAGATTTTTTTTTGGGGGGCGTATCAACATCTATGATCATTTCCGTTCGGAGACCTCTCAATGCACTTCCGTTCTTCAGTAAATGCTATCTCTCATTACAGAGAGTACTGCTTTTCTCCGGATAGTGAGCTGTTGATGCTACTACAAACAGAAAATCTAACAGCAGTTTGTCTGGATCTTTAAATCTTCAGTAACATCAACAGTCTCTGTCTTTATTATTCATAATTAATGAATATGCTATTCATCGGCTAATAATACGGCTAAATAATTTAAAGGTTACCTTTTCGTTTAACTACATTTCCCTGAAGTCAAAAGATATTGTTTTGAAACGTAGAATGGCGAAATAAAACGAAAAATTATTTTAAGAAGTGTGTATTAGGAAATAAATATGAATTACATAGGTATATTTAAAAAAAATACTATTGTTTATTATTATATTAAAAAAAAGTGTTAAGCTGATCTTTTGTTCTGAATGAGTAAGTGATCTTTAGTTTTTGGGATTTTATCCGTCATAGCATGCTTTATTTGTTCAGAGAAAAGTTACCAAGTTCGTGTAGAGAGTTTACCTCAACTTAATGTTTTTGTTACACACTACACTTATTAATTGAAAGTCATATAATCACAAATATATGCATGCTACGACGAATAAAATTCCAGATGTTTCCTAATTTCCTTAAAATATATGCATACCTATTGTTATCGTCTACAATTTTTTTGATTATCAATAAACTATGTTATGTCAAGGAAATTAGTGTTTAAAGGGTTGTTGAACCTGAAGGAGTGATGAGAGGGGGTAAGATTGAACCCGTGTGAGAGTCTGAGAGGAAAACTTGAGGGAATACAGTGTGACTGTGTTGCACATACCGTAGTGTGTCTCTGTGTTAGGCTGAATTTATATGGTATACTTAAACTCTAAGCAAGAAATAAAGTGTTGTTACCTAAATCTGACTTGTTTTGTCTTTGTAAAACTTGTGTTCAACAACTTAGGTTTAACAAGTCCATTGGCAAATATCAACCATTAAACTCTCATACGTACTTTGTGAAATGATAAAAAATATGTAGGTATTTATTCATATTTCAAAACACCAGAAATTTAAAAAGCAAAAATTTATAGAATGAAAAAGGAATGTTTGGTGGATGTTATAACCTTTCCTTTATAACCTTCATGCTAGATGGTATAGTCAGTTTAAAATAAAACTAGAAACTAAAATGTCAATTTCTAATAATTGATTTTTCAAAAAAGGAAGGAAGTAAAAAAAAAAACTTGCATTGTTTCATAGAATAGTATAACTTCCATCTATAAGTTAGATGCAATAATATTCTAACTTTTTCACTAAAAAGAGAACTTTATTTGTTTGAAAAGTTAGCAGTTTTTTTATTGACTCTTTTCATTGACAAACTTTTAAGTTCTTTGAAAGCTTAAAGCGATCTTATTTCCTACGGAAATAATACATTTCCGTTTATTTGTATTTCTAAGAACTATTCAGATTATATTTGTGAAACATATATTAAATCATTATGAACTGTGAATTATTGTAATTGAAACAATTTTGTTTTTCTTCAAATAATTAGAAATTTTTTACAAAAGTGTAAATGTATTAATGTATTGTCCTTAATATTGTATACAGTGGATGTTGAAAACTATTATTTCTTAGAGACTCCTATGTGACCTACCTTTCCCCCCTGCTAAGAACGTTGGTATGGTATAAAGAATAATTAAAAGAACACTTTGAATTGTATAAGAACTGTATTTATAATTGAATAAATAAGTGTGGAAGACAGTTAAGAATAGAGAAGATTAGTTACGAGTACATTGTTCACCGTCAAGCAGCTTATTTAACAAGATTAGTCTGACATAAATTGTAATTTAAGCTTATCGAGAATTTTTAAATCATTTGTCTCTGAAAAATGTTTCAAATAAAAGTTTAATTAGGTATAATTATATTCTAGGTTATAATTATACTCTCTTCCCAAGTATGAGAGTATTTACTTAGATCAAATTTGGGCTTCCGGTTCAATTTCAACCTTAATAAATGTGAGAAATCTCAAACTTAGGGCTAGAGATGAGCCAAATTTGCTAACTGGCTGATAAAAACTTTTAGGGAATCAGTCCGAACCGTTGGCTAGGCACTAAACTTTCTCTCATAACCAATAGCAACTTGTAAATAGTGAGGTTGTAAGGATCTTGAAGAGTCTTCTTCCCATATAGATTAGATTAGATTAGATTCTTTGGGGGGATTGGCTCTTCAGCCTGCGCCACCGCGATCCCCGTGTGTCTATTGTGGCATCCCCTAAGTTGAAGACCCGGCCTCCGTCCTGTCCATCGAACAGTGGGGTCTGGGAAGGACTCCCCAATGGTCAATTAGAGCATCCTCTGAGTCTTGTTTGCCTTAATAGACTTAGTAGACCCAAGAGGGGCCTCTGGCTAAGGGCTGTAGGCACCAGCTTTTCTTCTCCGAAGAGGCGGTACCTCAGCCATACTAGCCCCTCGCACTGACATAGCACGTGCAGTGCTGTTTCCTCTTCTTCCTGCCAAAACCTACACAGGTGATCGGTTGCCAGGCCCATGCGATGCATGTGCTTATTAAGTCTCCAATTGCCGGTGAGAACGCCAACTACCATCCTTATGGCCACCCGGCTAGTTGGAGTAATTCTGCAGTTAGCCTGGGCGAGTAGCTATAAATAAACGTTTTCGCCTGCCTCTGGCTGGGGTTTTAACCCACCATTCCCTTGATCGGTCGTGCATCCATGTCCTGATGGATGCACTCTTGAGACATATTGAAACACCACAGAACGGTTCCGGCCCTATAAGTGTTCCAATGGAACCCTCCCGGGCCAAACGATTCGCTGCCTCATTACCTTGATGACCCGAATGCCCAGGTACCCAAACCAGGAAGACTTTATTATGGCTACTAATATCACTAAGTGCATCTAGGCAATCCCACACCCGCCTTGAGCTGATCTCCACGAGTCAAGTGCCCGCAGCCTGGCAGCCTGGCTATCCGAATAAATGACGATTCTGGAGTTATGCACTCCGCGTCTTCTTATTTCGGCGGCGCAGGTAAGAATTGCGACTAGCTCCGCCCGAAAGACCGTAGCTAGCCTTCCCAGGCTCAAAGAGATATTACATCTCGGATGAGCCCCGAACACGCCGGCTCCCACTCCTTCTTCCATCTTAGACCCGTCCTTGTACCACATAGATTCGCCTGAAATTGGCGGCCCGTTCTTCCATGCGCCTCTGTCTAATATCAAGCTTTGAAGGGGTTTTGGAAGTCCTATCTAGGAGTCATTACATCCGACGGCAGACCTAGAATAGTTTCTGGTATATCCCGCTCTGCCTGGGAAAAATGGGAGCTTGCCCCTATTGCAGTCGAGCCACGACTGCTCTTACAACGCCTTGGACGTAGGTATGGAGTAGTAGAAGGTTTAAAAGAACCTCCAAGGCCGCAGTGGGGGTAGTCACCATGGCGCCCGTCGTGCTGAGGCAACCCAGCCTTTGAACACTTCCAAGCCCCGCAACCCCCCACCTGCAAGGTCTTTGTCCACCATACCACCGCCCCGTGGGTTAACATTCGCCTCACCCCGCTGGTATAAATCCACAGGGTTATCTTCGGGCTTAATCCCCAACTTTTATCACACAGTCTCCTGCATCTACCATAGCGATTTTTCATTTCTTCCTATATAAACTATAGTCTTATTTCATTCACTATCTTTAATGACATTAATATATACTGAATTAGATATAGATAATTCACTTCAGTTAAGAAAAAATTCTTGTAAAGAATCATCATTTTTTGGTGGGAAAGAGCATCATGTGCCGTTTCGTACTAAATTTTGACCTAAATGCATTGATTAAAACATTCTTTAGTCTATCCCAGTTTTCCTTGGATAACAATTTTCCTAAAAATGAAGAGATGGAGGTCTCATTCCACTTTCATGATTGGAAGTTGAATAGGATCAATCTCTTGTACCTTTTTTTCCTCTGTGAATCAAGGTGATGTTTTTTCAATTTTTTCCTTTATCCTTTATCCCTAATAATCCTTTATTCTTTATCCCTAATAATCCTTTATCCTTTATCCCTAATAATCAACGTTACTCGTTATTTATTATATTATTATTAAACTTAACTTTAACTTGGTTTACTTTGACCTTCAAACATCAGATTTCTTTTTGCTAACCCAAGTGACAATATTACCTTTCATTTAATGTATTTTTTATCACTACAATTTACAATTTTTTTGGCTTACTTCTTAAAAAGGCGCCAAATGTAGTCATTAAAGATTATTAAATCTATTGCAACCTTTAAGCAAATTTTATTAAATTGGAAGATCAATTCAATCTCTTAGTAAATTCTACATTATTACCAGAGAATGATCATTATTAATTACCATATTGCTTTTAGTTACCTGCACCACCTTTTCCTCAGTATTCCAGCTGTTGAGGTGGTCTTCTGGAATTCAACTGATTTTGCTGTTGGTTAGAGGATTTGTGTAGGAGTTTTTTTGAAAAGGAATTAATGGAATCGTTTGTTCTAAGTGTGTCTTTTTCTTGACTCCTGATTCCTACAGCACCCATTATTTCTCTAACAATAGTTTCTAATAAAAACAACATTTAATTATTAGGATATTATAAATCCGTAGTAATCAGACTGTACACATAAACAATTACCGTCAATAACTGTAAAGTAAACTCTCACTTGTTTAAAATAAACTTCTTCCGAACTGCGTGTGTTGTATAAGTTAAATAGTTGAAAAATTTTGCCAAAAAATGGGCAGCTACTAATAACATGAACTGAATGTAAATACTAGTTCAAGATGAACTAAGTCGAAACTTCCTATTCTATACAGTGAATGAATAAATAAAATGTATATTAACAAGAAAGAGGTATCTCTAATCTACACCTGGTTATAATAACTAACAAAAATTCATTCTCATGTAACCTGCCTTCCCCTATTATTTTCCATTAATAGATGGCAGCACTAGATGCTTAAAGCTAACTACACTTGAAAAACATTTTTTCGGGCGGGCTTAACGTCCAACTACCAAATTAGGTGTCACGGACGGGGGCGGAAGCACCTACTTTACTATTAACATTTTTTAAACAAATATAAAATTTAGCAGTTATATGCTGGACTCGAACTGGGGTCCTCCCACTTACAAGTCCGTGCTCATAACCACTACACCAACACCCGCCCCACTACACCAACACTCTTGCGCAGAGGCAATATTGTAACCAATGAAGGTCTCCTGAGGTGCGATTATTGCTAGTTGAAAACATTTTATTATGTAGTGTGGGTTGTATTCTTTTCAAAAAATAATCGTTATTGTAAACTAAACCGCAATTTAGTTTATTGTAAAAAAAAAAGAAAGAAACTTCTTGGGAATTTTAAGAAAAGTAATTAAAACTCACTCATCCTTCCTTTACACATCTATCTCCAGCAGTTTTTCATAGCAAATTTTTGGAAGATGATCTGGTAACATTTTATTAATTTTGTCTAACCAATTAATTATTAAATCAATTCATAGTAGATAATTTGGGGTATTTCGAGGAAGTAGAAAGGTGGATTTCAAAAATTTAGATTGGCATTGCTCAACCACATCAAAATATGTGAGACCAAACCTCCGTTAAATATAGTAAAGTTGTTTCAGCTATTGCTGAGAACAGTTTTTAGCGACCTTCAATTTGGATTCTATTCTTCCCTTTTTAAGCATTCCCTTAATCTTAATGAAAGCGATTGCGCCCTAATTTTTAAAGTAGTTGGCAGCTATTGAAAACTTACCTACCAGATGTGGAAAGAAGGACACCCCAAGTAAGTATAATTTTCAAAAATTTCAATTTTTCATTACATACATACATATCAACAAACCAACAAGTGTCGAGTGTAACAGAAACATTGCGTTGAGGTGAACTCACTATACGAACTTGGGGAATTTACCCAAACAATGGTTGAAATCGGTTAGGAATATAAGAAATATGCATGCTACGAAGGATAAAATACAAAATGTTATCCAACATTGTGAATCCATCCACAAGTTCTATAAAATACCTTTTTTCTAATAAATTTTCAGATCTCCTGAAGACAGGCATCAATAGTATCCAAAATGTAGAGCAATAAAGATTTCAGTATTCTTTAAAATACCTGTAACCGTTAGAGATATTTTCCGTGGTAGCCTGCTTCATTTTGTGGTCATCGACCGGTTTACTACAGAGTAAACTAAATTTGCTCTGTGCAAGTCTGTGTTGTCACACTGTCTGAATAACGCATCCTGAAGATGGGCGAATGCTCGAAACCGGCCGATGACCGGCAAAATGAAGCAGGCTACCAAAGGAAAATGTCTCTGATGCTTTCCAGCTCTGCAGAACCAACCAGCACAACCTGTAACCGTTCCTTTTTACTTTCTCTTATTCCTAGTAAGAGGAAGTATTGTAATCGTGTCAAATTTTCGATATGGAGTTTTCACCGGAAATATCCGTTTTGAGGTCCCCTGAGTCCAAAAAAGTGGTTTTTAGCAAATGGTCTGTGTGTGAGTGTGTGTGTGTGTGTGTATGTGGAACAGCATAGCTCAAAAATGAAAAACCGTAGAAATTTGAAACTTGATATTCCGTTTAGGTATCAACATGAGATCTGAAAGTACGTTATCTGTCAAAATTCCTCCACCGGAAGTACCACTTTACTAGTTGGATTTTTTTACTTTTTTGCGATTTTCTCAAAAATGGCTCCGAAGATTTTCTTTAAACTTGGAACATCAACCATACATACAAAGAGCTACAACTTTTATTTGAAACATTTCTCCGGGAAAATGCATTTAAGGGCACTTTTGGGGGAGGGGTGGGGTTTGGTTTCCATCTAAAGTGCTATTTTCAGTTTATTAGACAATTCTGTCATCAAAATAATGTTAATTCGAATTAAATATGTTGCTGAAATTCCGAGTTTGAAAAAAATCGGATTACCGGAAGTGCGTTTACTTTACCACTTTATTAAATGATTTATTCCCCTTTTTCGCAATTTTCTCCAAAAATGGCTCCGATGATTTTCTTGAAACTTCGTATATAAACTAAACATGCAAAGATCTACAACTTTTATTTAAAACATTTCTCTGGGAAAATTCATTTAAGGGCACCTTTGGGGAAGAGATGGGATTATGTTTTTTCTCTAAAGT
This sequence comes from Triatoma infestans, assembly GCA_011037195.1. Lineage (NCBI taxonomy): Eukaryota > Metazoa > Arthropoda > Insecta > Hemiptera > Reduviidae > Triatoma > Triatoma infestans. The sequence goes on from JAAEAF010002281.1 coordinate 48,381, forward strand.
GCTATCACAGTTGATCATACAATTCTATCATCCAAACAAAATTAATTAGAAATAAATAAATGGCCAAAATTCCGAGTTATAAGAAATTTAGTAAACTGGAAGTGCGCTTCTACTGAACAGTTTTTTCAGTTTCCGGCGTATTTCGTTACATTTGGTATACTATAACTAGAGATGCAGCAGATGAACTTGTTTCAAGTTCAATCCAACATTCTCCTTTTCAAAAATAAATTTTTTTTTTTTTTTTTCAGATTAAAGAGCTGGAAAATGATTCCATTTATTTCAATCTTGTACATAAATAGACCATGTTTACATGTTAAATCGATACTCATATTATAGTTTCTTAATATTGTGTACAATAATTATTGATATAATAATGTCATCTTAATTATAATGTTTCTGTTATAACAATACAATAATAAAACCAGTGTAAAATAATAAAATTATTTTTACAAACCATTTTATTTAATCATTAAATACAAGTGTACAGTAATCTGGATATTAGTTCGGTGTGGTCATTATCAGAGTGCACTGCTGGTGCCTACCAGAATGTTATCACTGAAAATCCATCAATTAGAACAAATGCACTTTATTTTAGTTTTTTTTTTTCTTTTTTTTTTATGCTTTCGCAATATTATGAAAATAACTTGCTAGGTTGTATTTACATAAATTGAATTTTATTACTTCATCTAATTGCAGTCGAAATTACGAAAATGACGTATCAAAATTATGTTTCCAAAAAAAAAAATGCAAGTATTAATGTTCTCCTTAAATTTGAAAAAAAAAGAAGCTGCTATAGATTTTTTTACGTAAAAGTCGAACTTTGAAAATGTTTTATTTGTATTTATACTGCTAATGTTTTTTTAATTTACGCTCCAATTCGAAGAAACCTTCTATTTGGTGTCAATTTTACAGAATGGGTTCCCCATTTACTAAAATATCCTCAATTGTTCTATCTCGTACAATTATTAATAATAATTCATCTATCCAGGAAAATTGATTTAATGGAGTTCTGAGGGAAATGAAATGAAATGAAATAAATTATGTCTTGTGTTGTGAAAACCCTCTACTTTATCACTGATGCATTCATATTGCTGAACCTGCCGCCCAGCGGGCAATGGTTACATTAAACAGGCAATCTAACTGTTCCGAATTAAATTATCCGAATTTAAATTTGCCGCCGTTAGAATATAATAATTTAGGCTGTGTCCTAAATGTAGAAAGGGGGTAGTCCCTTTAATTACCCTCTCCAGTCAGTCACTCGTAAGCACTCGAACAAGCAAGTTGTAAGTTGCGGCACAGTCTACATGACCAGTTTAGACCACTTCCGCTTTCCTTATACGTGAAAACCCAAATGTTGCCACTTCTGGTTTTCCTCGGGGTTAGTGTTAATAAGTGAGTTACTATTCTACACTCGTACGAGCAATATATATGCAGTAGACACCACATTCTACTTGTACAGTTTAGACCGCTTCCGCTTTCCTTTTACGTGAAAACCCAAGTGTTGTCACTTCTGGTTTTTCTCGGGGTTAGTGTTAATAAGTGAGCCACTATTCTACACTCGTACGAGCAATATATATGCAGTAGACACCACATTCTACTTGTACAGTTCAGACCGCTTCCGCTTTCCTTTTACATGAAAACCCAAGTGTTGTCACTTCTGGTTTTCCTCGGGGTTAGTGTTAATAAGTGAGTTACTATTCTACACTCGTACGAGCAATATATATGCAGTAGACACCACATTCTGCTTATACAGTTTAGACCGCTTCCGCTTTCCTTTTACGTGAAAACCCAAGTTTGGCCACTTCTGGTTTTCCTCGGGGTTAGTGTTAATAAGTGAGTTACTATTCTACACTCGTACGAGCAATATATATGCAGTAGACACCACATTCTACTTGTACAGTTTAGACCGCTTCCGCTTTCCTTTTACGTGAAAACCCAAGTGTTGTCACTTCTGGTTTTTCTCGGGGTTAGTGTTAATAAGTGAGCCACTATTCTACACTCGTACGAGCAATATATATGCAGTAGACACCACATTCTACTTGTACAGTTCAGACCGCTTCCGCTTTCCTTTTACATGAAAACCCAAGTGTTGTCACTTCTGGTTTTCCTCGGGGTTAGTGTTAATAAGTGAGTTACTATTCTACACTCGTACGAGCAATATATATGCAGTAGACACCACATTCTGCTTATACAGTTTAGACCGCTTCCGCTTTCCTTTTACGTGACGACCCAAGTGTTGTCACTTCTGGTTTTCCTCGGGGTTAGTGTTAATAAGTTGGTCTCTTGTCGAGTGAGTGTCTTCGGATTCTCCCGGCCTGCTAAGGTTTATTGTACAAGCACATGGTCTACTTCCGGTTGCTTCTCCAGCCTTGCATTTTCCAGGAGCCCGTTTAAATGATTTGTCAAGATTCATCAGCCAAGCGGTAGTGTGTGGATCCAGACTCTGGAGTTACAGGCACATAGGGTCTTATTTCCTTTTCCTATTTTCCACTTTCTTGACCCCCCCCCCATATGGGCTAAAGGACTTGAGTCATACCCACACTAACTTTAAGGTGTCTGCGTTTAAGATAAGCGCCATTCCTTTTGGCTTGTTGAAGATAATAAATATTATTGCTACTAATTTTAAATTTAATTTAATATTCATTTTGTTCATATTATATGAGCCCATTTGCTCTCTCTCTATTCAATCTACATATATAAAGTCCACTTAATATTTTCACCCCCCTTTTTTTTTTTTCATTTCCTTTTTATTTAACAGAACCCACCAGAGGGATTGGAAAGCCTATAAGAAGCGCCCCCTCTCACCGTTTAATTTTCTTTTAATTTTTATTTATTTCCTGTTTTTTACTAAACACGAACTACTTCTGCCACATCTGCTGTTACAAAACGGACGAATTGGGCAACTGTATTCGTAGCTTATGTCTGTCAACAAGCATAATTCGAGAGCCTACTATATTCAATTCTATAATCAACATTTGAAATCTCGAAGAATTATTTTTAAACAAGCAACAAACTTCAAAGAAGTAATCAACTAGTAACTAGGCATTTTCACTCAACTCACTCTGAAGTTCAGAGCGTTCTCTAACTTTACAATAATTCTAACAAGCCATAAAATCGTCAAGCTATTTGACAAGACTATCGTCCACCGCTCTCCACTCATTTGCTAAACTTTTTTTTGTTATACACTAAGGGAAATGTAATTTTTGTGTAAATTTAATTGCAGAGTGTGTGTGTGTGTTTTCATTTTACAACATTACTTAAACTATAATATCCGTGATTGATGCTAATTTTTTTCTAAATTGCCATTTATATAAATTTTATGGTTCAATAATAATTCCATCAACAAATACTCTCTTGCTGACTATTAAGTGTGTAGCAGAATGAGTTGTCTCGTGCTGTACTTGACTAACTTGTCTACTACTAAAATTTAAGGTTAATAATTGCAAGTGTAATGGAATCAGATGTTGGATGTTCTGATCCCACCGCTGCCACCAGATGTAATGGAATCGTTTGTTGTGATTCCTGATGTAGTAGATGTCTTGAAGAGGGCGGAAGTTAGTTGAGAGATTTTGGAAGTTAGTGCATCGAATTATTAATGCGGATTTTATAAAAATAAACTGTATTTTAACAATAATTTTAACGTAATAAATGGTAACTAATAACTAGCAAAATACTTAGGAATAAATAGAAGATAAATAAGTAATAAATTAGAATGATAAAATAAACGAACTAAGATGCACTACTAAAAGATAATAAGTTTAAATGAAACTGTGTATAGTCGCGTAAACTGCTGCTCGTGTATATGGACGTGCTCGTATCGTCGTATAAGATATAATGCTCCTCTCGTTGTATATGATAGAGTTTATATATTGGTGTTGGCCACACTCACACCAAGACGTCTGTCCTAGTGTGCGACCTTGTGCGACCTTCGTAGTTTGCTGACCTTATTTAGGTCAATGGCCAACCTTATCGGTGCTTGCTTTTGATGTTAAGTATTGAAAAGGCTTTGTTGTTTGTTTGGCCGCGGCATTGTCTTGAAGCCGGCGGCCTGCTAGGTCGCTGGTTATAAATTGTTCTTTTATTACTGCCATCCTTTGTTAAGATAGCAGCTGGCTGGAACCACTTTGACATTGCAATGACTTTCCATGTCATTACACAAGCTGTATGAAGTTGAGAGATAATAGAAAATACTTTATATTAATATTGTCCAATCGTACATCCAAAACTAATACAATACAATGCATTGAACAAAATACAATCACATTTTTCACTAGTTTTAAGCGGCCTCTACACGGTCAATAATATTGACAATACCTTAGCGTATTGACAATAATATTGACCGTGTAAGGTGAAAAAATCATATTGACGGTCTGTATTGGTAAGAGTTTTGATGAAATCTGGATTTTCTGATTTTCAAGTATCAATACTGAGAATTGGAGGGGATATTGACAATAATATTGACCGTGTAGGGGCGGCGCCAATATTTCCATCAATACTCAGTTCAGTAGTTTTATACAACGTTGAAACTAACCACAACAACAGTGATACAATACCTTACAAATGTACTTGGAAAGATTTGTGTGTGTTAAAATAAAACTTCAATCATACACTTTTTAAAGATGATTGTAATTTTTTAATCTTATTTTTCTGATTAACATACATTTCATATAATCAATTAAATAGTCCCTTCATTACAGTTCTGTTCAAAACACGATCCAGTGGAGGGAGGTTCTTGGGGAAAGATTTGTGTATTAAAATAAAACTTCAATCATACATTTTTTAAAGGTAATTGTAATTTTTTCAGTCTTGTAGGATATACATTAAAGGTTTCACAGGTTTCTATTACAGCTTTGTATTACAGTCTTCAAAATTTCTTCCTGTGGCCAAGCACTTCAGGGTTAAGGCTAATCTTTCCCTAACACTTTTGTCTCATATTTCTGTCCTGTATTTTCAAAAATGGTTCAACCATCTATAACAGTTTGTTAAAGGTAGGTTCATCCATTCGAAAGTACTAAATGAGAATATTCATCTCTCTTCTTCAACCATTCTTTCATCCATTGTTTGCGTTTCAGTTGACGAGTAGTGCCAAACGCCAAAATAATAGCTACGCAAGCTTTTGTACGATTATTCATTTTTTGGAAGGGGAAAAAAAAACAGCAAAAAACCGTGGTAAACCACGTAGATTCACTCTCCTAGTGGCAGAAGTAGTAAGTACTGAGCAAAGTT
>JAAEAF010002282.1:0-26209 GCA_011037195.1 Triatoma infestans
TAGTGCAATATATGTTTATATTCTATTGTATATCTGTGTTTTTCTTGGACTAATAGACATTAGACAATGGCTCCAAAACAGAAGATTTCGAATTTGGATATAATGCAATCATTTCCCCAGATTAGAAACTTATAATGGTTTAACTTGTTCCAATATTCTTTTATTAAAAGTAACATGTTTTTTAGCGCATAATATCCTATGCCTCTTTAAGAATGTAAGATGGCAGAAGAAGTTGTTACATATTTAGAAAGGTTGGGGAAAGAACTTGGAAATTACTAGCAAAACTGTTATTCCAATTCACAATACGATAACTTACGAATGTTTTAGTGCAATATATTCTTTTGTATATCTTTTGTTTTTCTTGGTTATTCGACAGATTTAATTGTAGTCCAACTTTGCTTTGTGCAGTAATTTTACATTTTGACCTGACCAAAGACATTTAACACAATACATTCTCTACTGTCTAATCATTCGTCATTTGCACATCCATAACTCTAGGAGCGAATATCAATCGTTACTCACTAAGGAAGTTACTTCTATCTAGGTATGGTATAAATCCCATTAATTTATTAAATTCTCTATTGGAATTATATATGTAAATTGAATACTTATTAGATTACAAAAATATAGAATAATTCATTTACCAGTTAAATTGGAAACTGATCACTATTTTGGGGGGAGTTATGTACGTAAATTGAGTGCTTCTTAGATTGCAAAAATGTAGGGGAATTTTGTACCTAAATTGAGATAAAAAGACTACTGGTTCCACTAAGTTTTCCTTTCTTTAAGTAATTTGTTTAATTGTACAAAAAATTAATTCGATAGAAGATTTTTTTTTTTTTTTTTTTTGGAAATTACATTATCTGTGTAGGATCAGCTTTCCACTGTGGTCCTGTAAAAAGACTACAGAAAAATACTACTGTAGTAAGATATTACTGCGAAACTCCGCAAACTATCTCTAGAGAGAAATTACTTTTGCTCAAATAAGAAGTGTTTAAACATGTATAACATATAAATTCCAGTTAAATTACTCGTTTTAATAAATGCGTATATACCGCAATTCTTGCTTTTATTTCTTACATGTTAAGCTCTAAGATACGCACTTTCGACTTTTACAATTTTAACTGCAAACTTACAGTAGTTATCTCTAGAGAAAATTACTTTTGCTCTAATAAAAAGTGTTTAAAAATATATAAGTTCCATTTAAATTACTAGTTTTAATATGTACGCATAAATCGCTATTCTTACTTTTATTTCTTACATGTCAATTTGTAAGATAGGCACTTTCTACATTTCTAACCGAAAACTTACATCTCTTCTTTGCAAGAATTGACGGAAATATGTGTGTAAATTGAGTACGTTTTAGATTAGAAAAGTGATTAAATATGTGGAATTTGATACGTAAATTGAGATACAACAGTTATTAAATCTCTGGTTAAACACTAGCTTTTTTTTTTTTTTCCCCTTTCTTTAATTGCATAAACATATTATTAACTATTTCGTCGTACATTGCGTTAGATAACAGATCCAACGACTTTAAGCAGTACCAAAAAGAAAACGATATATTAGATTCTATAAATATAGTTGATCGATAAACAAAACAAAAAATTATCTTAAAAAGGAAAGTGGAGATTTAACTCATAGTGGAGTCCTTTGTAATTAAGTGTTAATCGGTCATCGGCAGAGACAACATGGGCTCGCACAAAGTGTTAAGTGTTTCTCAGCTCTATGGAAGAAAAGTAAAACCTACTAACGAACGATTTGGACTATTAGAAAACTTGGACAACTTAATTACAAATGATTGTGTAATGTGTTTTTTTCTTTAAAAAAAAAAAAAAATAAGGACTGTTCGGTTATTATCGGCTCTGTAGTTCGGCTGTCCTCGGTGTGTTTTGTATAATAGGCTAAATAGATTTTTCTTAAAGAAGGAAAATGGAAATTAAATTGTAATTGCTTACCAAAAACCTTACACAGGTAAGTGACTCATAAATCAATATACTGTATTAAATGTCCAATATACTTGATCGATAAATGTAGATAAGAAGGAACCATAGATTAAGTTTTAGTTTATTGTTTACCAAAAAACTTACATAAGTATCTGTCTAAAAAAAAAAATAAATAAATATATTATAATTAGAAATTATATTGCAAACATTGTGCATACATAGAGGTTAATAAACTTCTGTACGAATGGAAAAATACAGGTTAATGAACCCTGGCCTGGGGTTCGTGGGGCGGAGCCTTTCTTTAGGTGTCTGTGTATATATTTTATATATATATAGAGAGAGAGAGAGAGAGAGAGAGGGAGGGAAACGATATGACGGAGAAGTATGTGGGTGAGGTATAAGGATCTAAAGAAAACTACAAAAGAATACGTACTATAGTTATTAGGTGTAAGAAGTAATAAATTAAAAAAAAATAAAAACTTTTTTAAATTTTTATGATTATTTGAACAAAACTACTACAAAGCTAAACAACTACATGGAACATGCAACGCACGCACGGGCACTCCACAGTAAATTTATAGGCGAGATCTTTTCTACATATGAACTAAGTGGCCACTTTGGTCTAGTGGGTTGCATTACCGCCTTCTAACCCAAAAATTAAGGTTCGATTCCAGGTAAAACAACTTTTTTTATCTCATTTTATTTAATTATTTATAATTTATTTATATTTATAATTTAATATATATTTTATTAATTATTTATAATTTATTTATATTTATAATTTAATATATAATTTATTTGTAATTTAATAGTCTTCGAATTGAATGATAATTAAAGCCATCGGATGACGTCATCTTTGAATTAAGCTCATTGATTTGGATGATGGCAGCGGCGTTCTTGCAACCCCCAAAAAAGACTTGGCTCCGTAGCCCTTGCGCCAGAACCGGTCTTTTTACCCTAATATTAATTTGTTTGGATGATTAGAATTGTATAATCAACTATGAAGCACTTTAGAGAAAAAACAAACCTTCCACCCCCACCCCTCAAAGTGCCCCTTAAATGAATTTACCCAGAAAAATGTTTTAAATAAACCTGGCCGATATACAAGGGTCAACAAACACTCAAAAGACCACCTAGCTACAGTCTTTTGATAACCGCCTTCATCTGTTGCCACACTGGTCAGCGACCTATTCAAGACCTAGGGTCAACACACGGCAAGAGATGTTTTAGTGTGACCCGTAATTACACACTTGTCAATGTGTGAGGGATGCCAATATAAACGTCTCTCCACCGGAAGAGGGGATGAGTATTCTTCAGTATTTTATCAGCGTTTCATCAGGATTCTACCAGTCGTTTACGACATCAGTTCATACGTCACGAGCTCGTCCCAATCTAAGGTTTTAAACATATATTTATTCATCAATCATTATAGTTGTGCATTCTAATTACCATTTAAATCATTTTAAATTCATTGTAGTATATCTTTCAAACGTTTAAATTATTGTTAAAATATATATCTATTTTCGTAAATTAGTAGTTCATATTTCGAGTAACAACTATCTAAAAATCTCTATCATTCATCGCATCATAACCCTCTTCAAGACATCTGATTCCACTATACAAGTGTTCATATCGTGTCTGATCTGAATGTTCTTGTAACAATTGTATTAGATAGAGAATGATTTTTGTTTCCCCCCCTCTTTAATTTTATTATTTCTTATTATTGTTTTTTTTTAATCTTATTAAACATTATATTTTCTAATAAAAGGAGTTTATTATTTTAATTTTTTCATTTCCTTTTTTTTTCGTAATTAAATCTAATCGCACTTCCGATTAATCGATTTATTTTAAATTTGGAATTCCAGTAATATATTTGATATAACATAATAATATAGAGATGGTAGAATCATACACTGCAATGAAGTGATACTTTAAAGGGAAGCTTAACGTTACTGATCCCCCCCCCAAACCGCTCTACAAATCAGTTATTTTTTCCGGGAAAAATTTTTGAAATAAAAGTGACGACATTTTTGTATGTTGATCGAATGTGAAGATTGTAAAGAAAATCGTTGGAAAATCATTTTAGGGGAAAATCACACAAATCGAAATGACCATTCAGTAAAGTCGCTCTTTCGATTCATGGATTTCACCAAAACCTTACAGTCATATTTTATGTGTTGATGGAATATCAAATTCCTCTTCTCTTTTTTGAACTATTTTTGAACAGACCACATCACACATACAGACCAATCGCTAACAATTTTTTTTTTCCTCTTCAATGAAGCTCAGTGGTATTTCCGGTGAAAAATGGATATCGAAAATATATATAGAAATCCAATACTTTTGGGGTTATTTTCCGTAATAGGATGCTTCTTTTTATGGTCATCGACCAGTTTCGGGCGTTCGCCCATCATCAGGATGCTTTTTGTCAAACAGTTTGATAACATAGATTAGACAGAGCAAATTTGATTGATACACTCCCCTTCACAGGGACTCAACAAGATAAACAATCTCTCCTAACCTACCAAGTAATTATTATAAAAAAAAAAAAAAATCTGGCGTGAAACACTCACACAACTTTCTCTTACTCCAGTTCTCAAAATTATATTTGACAAATTTTTTTAGTTTGTGTACGAAAATTTAATCAAATCTGTCGAAAACTGAAAAACCTGTTCACTAAAAGCGCATTTCCGGTTTATTAATTTCCTTGAAACTCTGAATTTTGACCATCTATTTATTTCTAATTAATTTTCTTTGGATGAAGAATAGTATAATCAACTATGATAGCACTTTAGAGAAAAACATAACCACACCTCTCCTCTAGAAGTGCCCTTAAATGAATTTTCTCAGAGAAATGTTTTTAAATAAAAGTTGTAGATCTTTGCATGTTTAGTTTATATATGAAGTTTCAAGAAAATCGTCAGAGCCATTTTTGAGAAAATCGCGGAAAGGTGAAAAAAATCATTTGTAAAGTGGTAAAGTAAACGCACTTCCGGTTATCCGTTTTTTTTTTTCAAATTCGGAATTTCAGCTATTTAATTCTAATTAACATAATTTAGATGACAGAATTGTTTATAAACTGAAATAACACTTTAGAGGAAGCTGTAAAAAGTACCCTTAAATGAATTTTTTTCGGAGAAATATTTCAAATAAAAGTTATATCTCTACAGTATGTGTAATTGATGTATAATGTTTCAAGAAAATCGTTGAAGACATTTTTGAGAAAATCGCAAAAAATAAAAAAATAAATAAAAACTAGTAAAGTGATACTTCCGGTTGAGAAATTCTGGCAGATTTCATGGTGATATCTAAACGGAATATCAAGTTTTAACTTTCCATGGTTTTTCGTTTTTAAGCTATGCTGTTCACATACACATACCCACATACAAACCGTTTTCTAAAAACCCTTTTTTTGAACCCAGGGAACCTCAAACAACGGATATTTCCGGTGAAAAACTCGATATCGAAAATTTGACACGATACAATGCTTCCTCTTACTAGGGGTAAGAGAAAGTAAAAATAAAATCTGTGTAATTAAGGCACGTAAATCCATTCATTTGTTTTCAAACACAGAAAATGTCCAGAAATGTTTAAAGAATTGCTGGGGTTAATGAAAGGTAAAAATATTTAACAATACACATAATGTAATTTAATTAATTATTATATTGATTTTTAAAAATGTTACAATATTGAAGTTATTTGATTGAATTTTATTAATATATTTCGATAATCCGAAACTAACCTTAAAATTTAATTAATTTAAAGTTGGCAACACTTCAATTGCAGGGAATATTTATTGACATATGGATTAATTTCGTTGCAGATAAAATGAATTTGCATATTATTTATTAGTCAATTTATGCCCCCCCACCCAATCAATAATAAATGTTCATAATATTTTCCAAGAAGCTAACCTTAGTCTTCAGATATCTAAAAGGAAAAAAAGGTCAATGATACTTTAAGAGCATATAGGTAAATACATTTGAATAAGTAATCATGGGTGACACACTCTTCATTGGCATTCATTCTCCCCACTTCACCATCCTAAAGCTTCCACATGGTCCATTCCATTTTCATTAATGATAATACAACTATGCTAAACATGGCAATATACTGCATAATGGACATTCTCAGTTGATTGCTATGGTTATTCAAACCTTAGAAAATGTCACATTCTCATCGCTGCGGTAGAGTATATTATTCCCTGCTCATGTTACGGACCAAATCTGTCTCTATACATATAACATTTAACGTTTTATATTCCAAATCATATGCGAAACACTAAAATACAAATTACTTAATTACCAACAGAGTATACTATTTTTAGGATACCTACACTTTTAAGTTCATTCTCTGAACATTCTAGTTAAATTGAGTTTGTTTTTTTTTGCTATTTTTATCGCTCAAAATTTTTCATCATTATACGAGTATTAAAACTTAATGACACTTTGCTGTTATAAAAAAAGATTTGATGTGAAACATCATATGATTTTCTCAAAATTCTTTTTTTTTGTATTTCCATTTTTGGGCATGTTCCATATTACACAACTACTATAGAATATAATTCAATGGAGATGTTGATACATATTTTCATTTTTTGAAATCAACAATTAAAATGGAATAATAATGATATTAATAAATAAATAAATAAATTCCACGAATTGAGGGAGGAAGAGGACTAAGTGATATCAAGGATTTACGTCATTCTCAAATTAGAAAATTGCGAAAGTACTTCCATGAGCGCGCTGAAGATTCTCCGTTACACAAAAGCGTATGTGAGGCTGACACTAGCCTGACGCCAGTAAACTTAAGTGAACCAGAGCAAGGGAAGAGCATATCACTGCATGCCGACACCCACATAGACTGAGCCTATCATTTGTTGACAAACGTGTATTGAACGCCTGGCTCAGCTATGGTGAACTGTTTACCGAGACGGAGGGTATAATGTCAGCTATCCAGGATTAAGTGGCTGACAAATACAGAATTAAGGTGCCTGGAATGCTGAATGATAGATGCAGACTGTGTCACCAGAAGTCGGAAACCATCCAGCATATAATAAGTTCTTGTGGTGGTTGGTTGCGCAGAGCTGGAAAGCATCAGAGACATTTTCCATGGTAGCCTGCTTCATTTTGTGGTCTTCGACCGGTTTCGGGCGTTCGCCAATCTTCAGGATGCGTTTATCAGACAGTGTGACAACACAGACTTGTCAGAGCAAATTTTGTTTTCACATGACTGGTTTAACTGTATTTAATACTCAGTATTAAAGTTTAAATACAGTTAAACCAGTCAGTGTGAAAACTAAGTTTGCTCTATGGAAGTCTGTGTTGTCACACTGTCTGAAAAACGCATCCTGAAGATGGGCAAACGCCCGAAACCTGTCGATGACCACAAAATGAAGCGGGCTACCACGGAAAATGTCTCTGATATAATAAGTTCATGCGAAATTTTGGCGCAGTCTGACTACCTCCACCGGCACAACCAACTGGCCCAGATAATACATGGGAAACTTGCACTCAAGACTGGTTTGATTGAGGAAAGTGTGCAATACTATAATTATGAGCCTCAATCCGGGCTGGAGTCTAATAGTTGGAGACTGTACTATAACCGCATAGTACTCGCATCATAACCGACCCGATATTTTGCTTTATGACAAGGAGAAAAGGGCAGTAACGTTGGTGGACATTGCAGATCTGAATGCCAATAACCTCTTACAAGTAATGGCGAAAAAAAGCGAAAGTACATAGAGCTTGGGTCCGAAATAAGGAGACTGTGGGAAGTGGAGGTTGTCCGAGTAGTACCCATTGTCCTCTCGGCAACCGGTTCTTCATGAATTGCACGAAAGTATAGCCATTCTTGATTGAACCGAAATGTTTGTATGGTCCTCCAGAAAGCAGGCACGTGCCATATTGTCAGGAAATTCTTGAAGTAACAATGAATAATAATGTGCTTGGATTCACCTAATTGTAGATGGACAATGTGTTGTCTTTAGCGAGAGAACACTATCCAGAGGTCGGCTGTGCACTGAGAAAGTTCCGCGCGCTAATGACAATAGATGTTGACATGCATTAAATTAGAAAAATCTGGAGTCATACACTCACACAACTTTCTCTTACTCCAGTTTTTTGAATTGTGATTGACAAATTTTATAATTAGTATACCAAATATATGGTGTATACCAAATAAACGCACTTCCGGTTTAATAATTTTCATGAAACTCGCAATTTTGGCAATCTATTTATTTCTAATTAATTTTTTTTTGGATGATAGAATTGTATAATCAACTATAATAGCACTTTAGAGAAAAACATTCTACCCCCTTTAGGCCCCCTTAAATGATTACCAGAAGAAATGTATCAAAAATAAAAGTTGTAGCTTTTTATATGTGTATTTCACATTCCGTTTAAAGAAAATAGTTTAGTCTGTTCAGAGAAAATAGCAGAAAACTGAAAAATACTTTTCAGTAAAAAAGCACTTCCGGTCATCCGATGTTTTTCAAACTCGGAATTTCAACAACATATTTAATTCTCATTAATATTATTTAGATGATTAGAATTGTGTAATAAAGTGAATAGCTCTTTAGTGGAAACTTCCCCCAAAAGTGCCCTTAAATGAATTTTTCCAGAGAAAGGTTTTAAGTAAAAGTTGTAGGTCTTTATATGTGTAATTGATATTATCAGTTTGAAGAAAATCGTCGAAGCCAGTTTTGAGAAAATTGCAAAAAGTGAAAAAAAATCATTTACTAAAGTGGTCATTAAAAGCATTTCCGGTTATCGGATTTTTTTGACACTCGGAATTTCAACAACATATTCAATTATAATTAATATTATTTAGATGATTGAATTATTTGATAAACATAAATAGCACTTTAGATGAAAACCTAACCCCACCCTTCCCCCATAACTGCCCTTAAATGAATTTTCCCAGAGAAACATTAACAAATAAAAGTTGTAGCTCTTTGTATGTCTAGTTCATATACCAAGTTTAAAGAAAATCGTCCGAGCCATTTTTGAGAAAAACGCAAAAAAGTAAAAAAACCAACAAGTAAAGTGGTACTTCCGGTTGAGAAATTTTGACAGATGACCCACTGTTAGATGCTATGGCGATACCTAAACGGAATATCATGTTTTAACTTTCTACGATTTTTCGTTTTTGAGCTATGCTGTTTACATACATACATACACACGCACACACACACAGAGCATTTGCTAAATACCACTTTTTTGGACTCAGGGGACCTCAAAACGGATATTTCTGGTGAAAACTCGATATCGAAAATTTGACACGATTACAATACTTCCTCTTGCTAGGAGTAAGAGAAAGTAAAAAAAAATCAAATAAAAGTGATACATTTATACCTGTGCAAGTAGCATTTCAAGATATTTCAAGTTTAAAAAAAAAATTGTTGTTTTTTTCAAGAAAGGGCTCTCGGCAAATTACGACTTCTAGCAATGCTACTAATATATTATCTTAGTATTATTTAAATTATAGAAGCATAGATTTTACTAAAGTGTCACTTTAAAGTGAAGCTTAAAGTGACGTTGATACTTAACGCAAAACCACTAAAACTTAATTTTCATCGAAGAATATTTCAAATAAAATACGATGCCGTTGAGAATGTCTCACAGTCGACTACACCAACAAGGCTCATGACATTGACATCTTTACTTGACCTATTATTTATAGCTTCTGTAAAAATTGTTAATGTTTGTTCATTTGTAATATTTTATCTTTATTTTCTTTTTAACATTTTTGGCAATAGTTGTATAATGGAACAAACTATCATTATAAATAGTTACACTAAAGTAAGTAATGAAAGTTCAATTCTTAATAATAATAAAAAGCAAATAAAATAAAACAGTGTACAAGGTAATAAAATAGAAGATAATAAAAAAAAAGATAAACAAGTAACAAAGACCGATTCAACACTTTCAATCAATGTTTTACGCAATACTACCAATATGCTTAATTACTTAAATATTCATTACGACATTAATCACTAAATAGTTGCTTATTTGACAAGAGAGTAATGTGCTACTTTTAGACACTCTAGTTCACGTATATTTGAACACACGAGCACTGTAAGAAAGTTCGTCTAAGTGAATGTTGTCATCATTTCAAACGGAAGGTAATCTGCAAAAAGGTTATAATAGATTAAATTAGTAAAAGCAAAATTATATTTATTAATTTTTTTGTAATTGATTTTAATTTTTTTTTTTTTAAACAAAACCATTAATTTCAGAATTTCTACTTTACTTTAAAAATTATTAATAATATATTTTAGCAATTTCATCCAAAATTTAAAATTAGTTTAACTGAAATATGGCAACACTGTTTTCTTTATTTTTAATCTCTAGACTTAAAATGTACAAATTTAACCACCGATATTAGTGACCTTTATTTCCACGCCGAATGTTTTTGGAATGAAATCAATAATCAGCTGGGTTCTTTGTTTTTACGCGGGAAAATAGAATAAGTAAATGGAATATTTTTTTTTTTTATTATAAATTTCATAAATCAAATTATATTTATATAAAATAATAGTATTACTATTTTTTGATTGATAATTTTTACTTTCTCTTGCTCCTTGTCAAATTTTCGATATCGAGTTTTCAGCGGAAATATCCGTTTTAAGGTCCTCGGAGTCCAAAAAAGTGGTTTTTAGCAAATCGCCTGTGTGTGTGTGCGTGTATGTATGTATGTATGTGAACAGCATAGCTCAAAAACGAAAAATCGTAGAAAGTTCAAACTTGATATTCCATTTAGGTATCACCATGGGATGTGACAGTAAATGTACTTCCGGTTGTGGAATTTTGACAGATCATTATCTGATCTGATAATGATCTGTCCAAATTCCACAACCGGAAGTAGCACTTTACTAGTTGGTTTTTTTACTTTTTTGCGATTTTCTCAAAAATGGCTCCGACGATTTTCTTCAAACTTGATATTATATCGACTACACATACAAAGAGCTATAACTTTTATTTGAAACATTTCTCCGGAAATATTCATTTAAGGGCACTTTGGGGGAGGGCTGGGGTTAGGTTTTTATCTAAAGTGCTATTTCAGTTTATTGGATAATTCGCTCATCTAAATAATGTTAATTAGAATGAAATATATTGTTGAAATTCCAAGTTTGAAATAAATCGCATAACCGGAAGTGCGTATACTTTACCAGTTTACTAAATGGTTTTTCACTTTTTCGTGATTTTCTCAAAAATGGCTTCAATGATTTTCTTGAATCTTCTAATATAAACTATGGATACAAAGATATACAACTTTTATCTAAAACATTTCTCTAGGAACATTCATTTAAGGGCACTTTTAGGGAAGGAGTGGGGTTATGTTTTTCTTTAAAATGCTATCATAGTTGATTATTATACAATTCTATCATCCAAACATAATTAGTCAGAAATAAATAGATGGCTAAAATTCCAAGTTTCAAGAAAATTTGTAAACCAGAAGTGCGCTTTTACTGAACAGTTTTTTCAGTTTTCGACGAATTACATTAAATTGGGCACACTAACTATAACATTTGTCAATTATAATTTAGAGAACTGGAGTAAGAGAAAGTTGTGTGAGTGTTTTACACCAGATTTTTTTTTAATTATTTGAATATGTATTCAATAAAATTGTTGAAATATCTATTCTATAATCTTTTCTAAACATGTCTAAACTATTAATCTTCTAAGTTACTGAAATGGTAACAGAAAAAAATGTAATATTCAACTCTTGAGTGAAGTCCAGTCACACATTCGTTCAGATGTCATACTCGCTACGCCCTTTGGGCATTACCTGTTTCGGTTGTGGAAGTCACGCTTTTCTTCTTAGCATAATAAATGATTATTTTGGTAATTTTTTTTATCTCTTCATCAATTAAGTTTTCATTTTCTTCTTTTCGCCCATATTTTCTTTTTCTGCCTCATACATTATAGCTTATTAATATATTTAAATCACTTATTGAGGCAAAATTATTTCTAATTTCTATACTATTTCTTCTTTAATTATTTTGAAAACTCGTTATTACTTTTATTCCCTTATCTTTGTTTTTTGTTAGCCTTATTTTTTTTTTCATCTCCTTATCAATACAATGCTTATTTTTTGCTTATGCTTGTCAATTTTCACTTTATCAAAGAGACCATTTTTCATTTTCATATCCTCAGATCTGCTCTAACCACTTTCCTACTTTTTTTAATAATCATAATAATAAAAACCTGTGTTGCCCATAAAGGCTTGCCAGAAAGCGTACTGCATTGATAAGTACAGTTTCAATTTATTGGAATTTTTCGTTTCTAAGTTATGCTATTACATAACAAAACATACTTACTTTAAACTCGATTTTGAAATACTGACAGGAATACCAATTGCAGTAAAAAAATATAAATGGAATTAAAAGTACTTGAGAGAATAAAGCTTCTGTTATTTTCAAAGAATCGCTAAAAGAGTCTTCCTTTAATTAGCAGTTAATATAAAGTCGTTTGATGAGAAGGACTTAGCGAGCGAATCTTATAGATTGGACAGATTTCTGCGTTGTATTTATTTGAATTGTTCAGGTATGAAAAGGCAATTTTGGACACTGGCAGCCACAGTATTTTTATTGAATTACAAGTCTTTATCGGATATTATAGGTTATTACTATTTTCTAGCCTAAAAATATGATAATAGCTGGGAGAAAAAGCATTTGCGTTGCAAATATAATAAACGTCATGACAATTTGTATCACACTGAAGTCATATAAAAAAATCTGGTGTGAAACATTCACACAACTTTCTCTTACTCCAATACTCAAAATTATAATTGACAAATTTTATAGTTAGTGCACCAAATATAATTAAATTCGTCGAAAACTGAAAAAAATGTCCAGTAAAAGCGCACTTCTTGTATACTAATTTTCTTGAAACTTGAATTTTGGCCGTCTATTTATTCCTAATTAATTTTGTTTGGATGATAGAATTGTATAATTAACTATGATAGCAGTTTAAAGAAAAACATTACCCCTCCCCCAAAAGTGCATTTAAATGAATTTTTCCAGAGAAATGTTTTAAATAAAAGTTGTAGATCTATGTATGTCTAGTGGACATAATTAGTTTCAAGAAAATTGTCGGAGCCATTTTTGAGAATATCGCGAAAAAGTAAAAAAAAAAAATCATTTAGTAAAGTGGTAAAGTAAACGCACTTCTGGTTATGCGATTTATTTCAAATTTGGAATTTCAACAATATATTTAATTCTAATTAACATTATTCAGATGAGCGAATTGTTTGATAAACTGAAATAGCACTTTAGATGAAAACCTAACCCCACCCCTCCACTAAAAGTGCCCTTAAATGAATTTTTCTAGAGAAATGTTTTAAATAAAAGTTGTAGCTCTTTGTATGTGTAGTTAATGTACCAAGTTTATAGAAAATCGTCCCAGCCATTTTTGAGAAAATCACAAAAAAGTAAAAAAACCAACTAGTAAAGTGGTACTTTCGGTTGTGGAATTTTGTCAGATAACGTACTGTCAGATCCCATGGTGATAGCTAAACGGAATATCAAGTTTGAACTTTTTACGATTTTTCGTTTTTGAGCTATGGTGTTGACATACACACATACATACACACACACACCCATTGCTAAAACACTTTTTTTGGACTCAGGGGACCTCAAAACGGATATTTGCGGTGAAAACTCGATATCGAAAATTTGACACGATTACAATACTTCCTCTTACTAGGAGGAGTAAGAGAAAGTCACTAGTCAACTAAACTTGAATTGTCCTATTCTATACAAAGATATTGGTTAATAAAGGCGGAGAAATTTTACTAGAAAATAGTTTCACACTATTTTAATAAAAAGAAGTGACCTAAATAACTCTTAAAGACTTAAGACATAGATAAAGTTATATATTTTTGTTAAGTTATATATAATCTAATAAGTTATGTGTAACCCTTATAATTAACTAAAGTAATTTTAAGTGTTGTAAATATAGATATAATTGTTATCCATATCTTTACAAAGTCATTTATAGAAACAGAACGGAACATGAAGCTGCTCTTGGTGAAGTGGACATAAGCTGTTTCAATAAGAAGCTTTGGAAAGTACAAGATAGAGTTGTTGGTTACTGCTAACATAGGAGGCATCTCTTGACAACAATTTACCAACTAAAGTTTGCACTTGGGAGTTCATGGACTATTAGAAAGGGAAAGGGTGACTGAATAACAGGAAAAACTCCTTTCAAGTGAGATTATTTGCTTCATCCTCAACTTTCCCCAGATGCCCCCAGATAGCTAAACTCTCTTGTCTCTTATACACTTACACAATCGCCTTCTGTTTGGGGGTTTACACACATCCAAACTACAACAAAATAGACTAAGACGAACAAACTGCTGTTACTTGTTTCTAAACTAGTATTAAATATTGAAAGATAAACACGTAACAACTTCGCAGATATGTTTAAGTGGTCTAATTTGATAGAATTTCATGTGCTCCTCGTTTCTATCATAATAGACGTTTTTCTTTAATTTAAATTCTCATAATTATTTCCCTAATTAAAGTTAATTTTTTAATTAATACTATTTTTTTATATAATTTTTTTTTTCAAGAATTATTAATTAAAGTACTAATCTCAAATTATTAAAGTACCTATCTTAAATTATTAAAGTCTTAATCTCAAATTATCAAAGTATACTAATCTCAATTCTTGCAACAATTCTCAGTTTATCAATCTTAAATACAGCTTGAACAATTATCTTAAAAAAACTAGAATTTCCCATTTTGATTCTGACTCAAAAAAAAAATGCCTAATTATTACACTCTAATTATTGGAATAAGTCATTCTTCTAGCACTTTTCATGGAAGCTAGCATATTTATGTGTCCTCTTGGAGACTGGATACAATTGTTAACCGTTTGGATAGGGCTATGCTCTGCGTCGAGAGGTTCTGCAGTAGGTGGAAAATTAAGATAAACTCATCCAAAACTGAGGCTGTTTTGTTCACCAGGCTCAGGCCGGCGTTGTATCGGCGTGTCAGTTTCGGAGGTCAGCCAATACCTTGGTCTGCAACTGTCAGGTATTTAGGCGTGGTTCTCGACCAGAGCCTCACCTTTGCTAACCACATAAGGGATAGAATCAACAGGGGAAAGGCAGCCATACGTGTGTTATTTCCCTTGTTTTGTAGGGAGTCTAAGCTCTCCCAAGAAAATAAGCTCTTGCTTTACAAGACAGTGGTTAGACCAATGTTATTATATGCCTGTCCCTCTTGGAGCTTGGCATGTCGATCCAGTGTCGCCTCGCTGCAGGTGATGCAGAATAAGTTTCTGAGATTGGTAACTTCCTCACCCAGGTATACCCGAATCCTTGACCTGCACGTTTCTACAAAAATTGATTATGTTCAAGAATATATCAGAGTTGCCACAGAGAAATTTTTTGACAGGTGCAATTTAAGCCCTAATCAACTCTGCAGAGTAATAGGGGATTATGACTTGGGGGTTGTGCTCAGGCACAGGAGAGTGAGGAGCGCTGTATTATAAAGAATTGGCCGCATATAGCTTGGGTTTTTTTTTTAATTTTTCCCTAATCATTGATATAATTAGGCTTCAAATAATGTATATATTTACCTTTAGGAGGTTATAGCTACTAAAGCTGACACTCCTGAGTTTTGTACATTTTTGTAAATTTATTGTAAATAAAATGATTTATCTATCTATCTATGGAAGCTAGCACGGAAAAATTAACTGGGTCAAAGGGAAGACCGTTAGAATATAGTAGAATATATTTAAATTATGTTAGAATTTACTCGTATTTAAATTATGTTTTTTATCAATAACTAAATGTTTGTTGTGGTGGTTGGTTTCGCAGAGCTGGAAAGCATCAGAGACATTTTCCATGATAGCCTGTTTCATTTTGTGGTTATCGACCGGTTCGGGCGTTCGCCAAACTTCAGGTTGCGTTCGCCCAAATTCAGTTTATACACTCTCCAATATTTAAGTGCTAGAAGAATAACTAGGCTACATCCGTTTTCTTGGAATGTCACACTGTACAGATAAAAATGGTATATCCTTTATTCGAAACATTTTTCAGAAAAAATGGATTTGAGAGGGTTTTTAGAATTTCTCTCTTTGGTTTAAATGTAAACTACACTAGCATTGTGAAATTATATCCACAATCAGAGATCAGTTCACACGAGTTCGCTCAGTTATACAAGTACTCGATATACACTTTTTTTATGACCATTTCAACTAAACAATGTAAACGTGACTGTTATAAAGAAAATTTATGAATTACATTTCAGGAGTATTAATTTTAGGAGTAAGAGAAAGTTGTGTTTCAAGCCAGATTTCTGATTTATTTATTACTTACTTTTTCTTATTGGTATCAGAGGAATTATTGTAATCCAACATAATGGGAAATGCAGGTTTTCAGAGTTCCTGATAAGGAAAAAACAATTTTAAGCGAATTGGCTGATTGCATGTATAATTTTTTGTATGTATATATTATGTTGTTGTGATGGTTGGTTCCGCAGAGCTGCAAAGTATCAGAGACATTTTCCATGGTAGCCTGCTTCACTTTGTAGTCATCGACCGGTTTCGGGCGTTCGCCAAACTTAGGATATGTTTGTCAGACAGTGTGATAACACGGACTTGCACAGAGCAAATTCGTGAATGTATAAACTGAATTTGCTCTGTGCAAGTCTGTGTTATCATACTGTCTCTGACAAACGCATCCTGAAGATGGGCGAACGCCCGAAACCGGTCGATGACCACAAAATGAAGCAGGCTATCACGGAAAATGTCTCTGAAACTGAATGTTTATTATTAATTAAATATTTTTCTCCGTTTTCAAACATCTACCAAGCCAGCTTTATACCCAGCCGCATTTTATACTTTTGCGACTACAAAATAACGTTTCTCCCACATTTCATAGACACTCTCAATAAAAATCTTCACAATAAAATCATTAATCTGTTCATTTCGCCTACAATATCTCAGATGCATTCTACAAATTTGAGATTTTTTAAATTTGAATAGCCTGCTGCAGAAAAGGAGGCAGCTCCATTTTTATTTCACATATTTCATTATTAAATTATCTGAAATGTGTAGAAAAATTAACTCTTTCGTTTAATGCAAAAAGGATGTGCTAAGAGATAGTTCCTGGGTTTTCTCAATAGATGGAGATGATTTTCTTATAGTTTGGTGAATGAAGAATGGAGCTCACTCCTCCTTGGAGGGATTAAATTTATATAATTTATATGAAACATATATACAGGGTGTTATATTTAAACGGGCCACTTTGGAAAAACTCTTAAACGAAGCAAGATATCTAGAAAGTGAACATAACGTTTGTTGAAGTATTTTCGCTCTAGTTTATGATGGTGTTGATGTTTCTTGACATTATTGCCGCCTTGCACCTTAAATCGGTAGTTGAAAGTGGCGATTTCCTTTTGACCCCCACTTTTATTGCATTATTGAAAACTATTAAAAAAAATGAAGAAAAATGCCATTAATTTTACTTCAATATTTCAAACCGTTCCCGAGATATTCAACCATAAAGATTCAATTTTCTTCGTTTTTTTCCTATTTTTTGTTGCATAAACTTAAGAGAGATTAATTTCGAATAAATAAGAGAGTTTAAATGCTGGTAAAACTTAAAAGATATTTTGAAACCATAAGGGACTTAAAAATCAGGTAAACATCATAAAACAAAACAATTTTCCAGTTTATTTACAAAAATCAATAAAAGAATATTTACTGTTTATTAAAAATGACCTCCTCGGCTTAAACGGCACAAGGAAGTCGCTGCCCAACATATGAAGTTGCTAATCGTATCATGTCTGCCGAAATTGCTAAACAGGTTTGAATTAAGTCTTCTCTAAGGGCTTCACGTAACTAACCACTTAGCTCCCTTATTACCCTTCCCTGCCAACTATTATTCTTTCTTATATGAATCCAACTGATGTGTTACAACTCACACTGATATACACGCTAAAATATATACAATTTATTGCAATATAATCCATTTGTAAACAACTAAATGCTTTTCAATAAACAACTTCATGAACTTCACTTTTTTTTTGCAACGTAATCTGCTAATTACTTATTTCAACTTTACTCCCATTCTATCTGCATCAGCGATAAACGCAGAAAATACAAGTACTTATTAACGACTCCCCAGATGTACAATATAAGAAAATCAATGGCTTGATTCAAACGTTTATAAATTCAAGAAGGTTTGGACGGTGTTTCCCGCAAACGGTAACTAAGCATCTTTTCCAAAATAAAGCTATAGTCCAAACCTGGAATATCGATTTGGAAGCATTGCAATCGATCGAACAATGTACAAACAAATGCATACAAACACACATACACACACACCACACACACACATATATATATACAGTTTCCCTATAGAGAATCTCATTATAGTCGTCAAGGCAACACTAAAAAGAAGTAACTATTTGTCTGTACAGTTAACAAATGCATCACTTATTCTTGGAAAAATATTCTATGTCTGGATTACTTCGATTTCTACAATACATACTTCAAGTCGGAATTCAAATGAGATTTGTGATGAACCAAAGGGGGCCTCCAGAAGTAGTATTTGATGAATGATATGAAAAATATATATATTTTAGGAATACGTACATGTTATTTTCATTTTTTATTACTTCCATACAGGATTTAAAATATTCTATGTCATTTTTTTAACATTTGCCTCAAAAGAAGAGGAATTTTAACAGGATTTAGCATAAAATTAAAAGTGGCAGTTTGAAATTTTAGTTTTATATCGCATTATAAAAATGCTTTTTTTAAATGCTAATAAGCATTTAAAGAAAATCGGTTGACCGCAAGAGCGATTTTACAGAATAGGTTTTTGTGTTTTTTTGGAATTTTCTCGAAAATGGCTATAAAGATTTCCTTTAATCCTGGATGCTAGTTGCACATATGTGTAAATATACCTATCACTTTTGTTTGGACATTAAAAACAAAAACTGATTGGTAGTTTGGCGGTATTTATAGGTATACTCTGGACAACTTCTCTACTTGGCTGGGTTGGTTTGGTACTTGTCCATCTACACCTCTATAATTAGTTTAGGACGAAAAATAAGTAAAATTTCAAAAATTGTCATTTTCTATGCAATGGTATTAACAGGAATAAGAGAAAGACGTTGTGTTCACACCAGATGTTTTTTCGTTAGTTTGCTGAAATTTTGTAAAAATGGAGGTGCATCCTTTCTGCCGAAAGCCCTTCATTTTAATGAATAAAATGATGCAACTAGAAAACTAGTCATTTAGTATCAGAAATTATATTCAAAAATTTTTTATATTTTATTTTTTTAAGACCATGCTATACAATTGACTAATTACCTCAACGTGTTTTCTACAATAGGGGTTGAGGTACAGTGAAAATGCTTACACTGTAGTTGCAATACACCCTAACACCACTGTATAAGTGATCAGATGGTTCGAAAAAGTCTTCATGATATCAATCTTGAATCAAAAGACCCCTGCGTTGTCCCAGCTATGGATTAGGGGGTTGATGGTAGATCAACTCGGCTCAAATACCCATCAGCAACATGGCGACTTTTATGTTTTTCGCAGAAATTATACAAAGCTCCAAAACTGAACTCTCACTTTTTCAGGGGTCCATGAATGCCAAAAAGTACCTCGCAGAGTTGATAGAACCTATTGTAATGCCCTTAGCTCGAAGGCATGGAAGTAACTTCGTCTTACTGGGCGATATTGTTCACTTCATCTGGTTAGCAGAATAATAGAATATCTCCAGGACAGCAGGGACCGAGAGAATGGATTCACCATATCCACCGCACTCTCAGGATATGAATCCTATTTAATGTGTGTAGGACATGCTGCACCCATCAGTGTAACACCGACTGTATGTCCTTGAACCCAAACGGGAGTTGAGGGTAGCAGCGGTGGAAGAATAGGTGAATCCTCCACAGAAAGACATAGACCGCCTCATTCTCCGCTTGCCTGCTCCTATTAAATCGAGAGGAAGCAATACGGTGTACTAACAAGTATAAAAGGAATCAATCGCCAGCAAATTCACCACACAAAGGCTGGATTCAATAGATCCATTAGCAACTGCAACAAGGCGCCACCAGTGAGACTTTAAGCCAGGTCAACTACGCATTATACTTTCTGGCACGCCCACTACAATTTAGTGACGAATGGGCCACAACTTCGACAGCCAATCTCTCACCTAGAAACTGTTTGTAGCCGAAAGCAAAATTTAAGAAAAACCGGCCATCTTAAAGGCTTAACAGTAAGCCACCAGAAAAACTTTATAGAGTGAATATCAGTAGCTACATCAATTTTAACCTTGAGAAGTTTACCAAGCTAGTCACATTATCTAGGCAACGATAGAATAAGCAAGAGACATATCACGCTTCAAGAGTCTTATATCAGCCAAGCAGCTATCATTCTGTATTCATTACGCTACCAATGATCATCACTCTTCGCTCGGTTACTCTTCACTCTTCTTTACATTCAGTAAATTCGTTAACTATAATCTGCGAGGTTCAGTATCATTTCGTGGCGAGTACAGTATCATTTCGTATGTTCTTACTGACACAATTTCACCAAGCACAATCATCAATATTTTTAAAGAAAAACTCAATGATATTATTAGTCATGGAATTGTATTTTTTTATTTTTTTATTTTTTATTTTAAACAATATTTGTTTTGCATTAAATAAAATTATGTTTTATTAGTTACAGTTTTTAATCAAAAAATTTTCCGTTCTAGTCAAGCAATACAATTTGTATATTTGGTTTTGTCATGTGTATATTTATTTAACTGATTGTTGGAAATAGAAATATTTATGAGTGTTTACAAATAAAATAAAACAATGTTTGAAATCAACAAATAATCAAGCTCCAGTGATAATATACTGTAAAGAATCATGTTGACCATTTTTAACAATAAACAGTTTTCAGACTGAGTTTTTTATGACCAGTTGCAACATGTCAGATAAACATGGCGTCAGTTTAGCCCACTGTTCTGTCAGTTCTTTCACAATAAAACTGACAAGTCTATTTTACATTTTTGAATTAAAATTGTTTACCACTAATAAAATGAAAAGATGAATTGTTTTCAAACAAAAACTAGAATAAATTTTTCTATAATTAGTTCCCCTCTATAATTTAATATAAATGAAAATGTGTTTGAATCCATGGAATGTATTTAAATTAGTCGCTGACTAATATGGATACTGTGAATGTTTGCAATTCTACACGATTATCTTAGATTGCCCCATTACATTAAAGTTTACAAATTAAAGGCTTCACATTTTATAGTTGAGATTTTATCAGTTTTATTTTTAAAGTTTGATGCTTTTTTTTTCTTCTAAATTTAATTTAATTTTAATGGTGCTCTTGTTTGATTGGATCCCCTAATAAGGATCCGTTTATTTTGAAAAATAGTGTATATTTAAACTGCCAAAACACAGTTTTCATTTTTTCAGAAAAAAAAAGTTCTTTATTCAATTCTTATTAGTCAAAATATCGCTAAGAGGATTTTTTTTTTTTTGGAGGGGCCCGATGCATTTTCGGTAGGGCAGTGCGACTTTCACGATTTATTGTGCGATGCCCCTTGGATGCTGTAGGCTGCCATAGCATCCCAAACAGATATCCTAGGCGAACACCGTCAACACATCTCCATTAGAGGATAAGGTAATAAGGTTAAGATCTCCAAGAAATTCTAATAACCTGGCGGGCTCTAAGGAGAGTATATTCTCCTTCTCCTCCTAGTTCTTAAATCTTCTATGTGTGGCAGCCTTCCTCGCAGTCCGTTAGGAAATGTAATGGAGTTTCCTCCATCTCCCCCACAGAATCCTGAGACTGTGCTGTCACTCTCCAAACCCAGCTTCGTCAGGTGTTGACAATGCCTCGCGAGTAAACCCATAAGAACGTGGATTTTGTTCTTACTAAGGCCGATGCAGGCCTCCGATCTCCGTTGGTTATAATTTTCCAGGCAGATCTTAGCCTGCCGCAGTCCGGGGAGGGAGTTTCAGGGTTGAGACCTCCTATACCTCGTCTGTTCTTCCTGAGTTCTTCTACCAGAAACTGGTAGCTGACTCCACAAAAAGCTTCAGGCCCTAGAAGCGTGGTTCCTGTCTTTGCCAGTGCGTCGGCCACCTCATTCTCTTCAATGTCAAAATGCCCTGGGCACCCATCAGAGAATCGCTTTATTCCTCCTGCCTAGATCATAACTTTACCTAGGCATTAAGAGGAAGTATTAAGATCGTGTCAGATTTTGGAAATTGAGTTTTTTGCCGGAAATACATGATTTCAGACATCTTGACTACGGAAATAAAACTTTTTAGCAAATGTTATGTGTTTGTGTGAGTGTGTATATATATATATACTTATATGTGTATGTGTACGCATGTGTGGGTACCACATAGCTCGAAAATGGAAAAAAAATCACTGTAATTTCATATTCGATATTCAGTTTGGATATATCACAATCGTTTCGTATTTAGGAAGTTTCCTGTCAAACTTCCTCAACAGGATGTAAATATGGAATGGATTTTTCAAGTTTTTTTATTGTGTTTTTCCTTAAAAAAACGCCTTCAACTATTTTCCTTAATCTTCTTATATATATCAACTATACATATTAAGACCTACTATCTTTATTTGAAATATATCTCCGGGAAAATTTTCTCCTTACGAATTTTTTCTCTGTAAAAAAACTCAGTTTCATTAAATTTGCTATACTAACTATAACTTTAAGAAATATCATTATTTGTTTGAAACTTTATCTAGAGAAAGTTCATTTAAGGGGGGGGACTATTGAGAAAGGGGTCAGGTTACGCTTTCCTCAACAGATTAGTTTCAATAAGTTCAAATTCTCTAATTGATATAACATTGAAGATAACAAGTTGTAGTAAGAATTATAGATTTTCTAGGAAAATTTATCAATTATAACTTGTTCAATAACTTATAACTTGTTGATTATTACATGAAAATTACCTTTCTGTAAGTTAGTATTATTTGCAAGTTCTATGTAACGTTTCCAGTGTGGCTTCCACTGGATTTATAAATCATTAATTATATTTCTGGTTATAATATTATATAGCATTCATTTTTTTATTATTCCTTATTAGTGTATCACATTTCATTGTTCAGTGATCACTTTATTCCAATTATTATTAAATGCTCAAATTTCTATGAAAGTTAAGAAGAGTCTGAAAGTAAAACTGTATAATTGTGATAATGAATAACAAAATAACTATTAATTAATCCCAAGAAACGATGAAGATTCATCATCAATAGGAAAAGGCTACAGGTAGTCCTATGATTATTTTAATGAGTTTGGTTTAATAATGGGTGGTTATGTACAATCGATACATTTAGATGATACAGTACACCCAAGACAGTTCAATACCCTAAAGGCACATTAACCTTAATCTATAATATAAACAAATATAAATTATATATATATATATTTATGTATACGTATTTCGCATTATTTATCAGATTAAATTTACCTAGCATAATTTTGATTTCAAATAAAATAAACTGTTTGCAAAATATTTAAATGACCTTTCCTGACTGTGGTTAATAGAATTTTAAAAATACAATTTTTATTTAAAAATTGAATGTTTTTTTTTTTTTTAAGGGAACACTGGGTGGGCCGATCCCTGGGCTCTCGCGCATACCCGACCGTATAGAAGCCCCTAACCTAAATGATGCACCTAGCGCAGAACGTGACGCCCTGAAACAATGGAAATGAACTTAACCAATCTAAATCCTAACCTATAGGTCCCCGCCAGTACTCGATATTCCTGGGGAGACAAAGAACCTAACCTAATCCTATCCAACCTATCTTCCCATTCATGTAATACAGTTAAAATTTATTTAAGCCCTTTCACTCTAAGCTTGTTCATTCAATTATACACACTCTTACGCCCCTCAGTACTTTAATATTCCTGGGGGGTATGAAGAAACCCTACATCTAATCTTACACACTAGCCTAAAACTAAGGGTCATAACTACAACGCTAGCCTAAAACCCGCATTCATGCAACATTCACGCAATAAATTACTTCCATTCCAACTTGTAAACTACCTACCCAATCCGCCTCCCTATTGACCCATTCCATTCTCCTTTTAAATGCTTCTTCTGCAAATCGCCTAAAACCTCTGTACGCGGCACTGTTTACGAGTAGCAGGGTCAGACTATTATTCTCCAAGGCAACGTGGAACCCAACCTCCAGCTCTGCAAGCGCTGACGCAAATCAGAATACAGTGGGCAATCCAACAACACATGCTCACTTACATAGACTTTCTTACATACACTTTTCTTAGATTGACTTACATAGACTACTCACTTACATACTTACATGCTCACTAAATATTTATTGTGTTTCCTTCCTAAAACAAATATAGATGGTGATGAGGCATGACATGTAGTACACCAATTAATCACAGAAGTATTCCAGGAAGACAGCGGCATAAAATTCATTTGAAAAGCCCCCACCCACCACCCACCACCCCAATAACACTTGAAATTTAACGTTACAGCTACCTCAGACCACCCTGAAATAAATTTTTTGGGAAAAAATGTTTAAAAAATTAAAATGAATATTAAATTAGTTTAGTTATTAGTTAGTTTATTAAATTAGTTTAGTTAGCATTACAAGTTTAAAGAAAATTGTTATAGCACTTTCAGAGAAAATGAGAAAAATCTCACAAACCAAAGACTGTAAAGTTGTACTTTAATTTAACCGATTTTTTTTTTTTTTTGGAATTCTAGCAATGGAATGATACTTTATCAGCTTGCTGCTGATCCATTCCGAATCCACCACCAAAAAATTAATTTTTCTGAAATAAGTGTTTAAAATAAAAGTATAGGCATTTATTTATAATGTTAATAGTTATAGAGGATTACAGAAAATCTTGAACACTAAAACAAAAAAAATCTGGTGGGAAACACGCACACAACTTTCTCTACTCCAGTTTTTCAAATTATAATTGACAATTTTATAGTTGGGTACCAAATTTAATGAAATTCGTCCGAAAACTGAAAAAAAAAACTGTTCAGTAAAAAGCGCACTTCCGTTTCCTACATTTTTCATGAAACCGTCGCAAATTTTGGCCATCTATTTATTTCTAATTAAGTCTGTTTGGATGATAGTATTGTATAATCAACTAGATAGCACTTTAGAGGAAGCTGCAACCCCACCCCTCCCCTAAAATGCCCTTAAATGAATTTTCCCAGAGAAATGTTTTAAATAAAAGTGGTAGATCTTTGTATATGTAGTTTATATAGGCAGTTTCAAGAAAATAGTGAAAAAAAAATCATTTAGTAAAGTAAACGCTCTTCCGGTCATCCGATTTTTTCAAACTCGAAATTCCAACAACACATTTGAATTGTAATTAACATTATTTAGATGCTAGAATTGTTTAATAAACTGAAATAGCACTTTAGATGAAAACCTAACCCCACCTCTCCCCCAAAATTGCCATTAAATGAATTTTCCCGGAAAAAGGTTTCAAATAAAAGTTGTAGCTACTTTGTAGTTGATATAACAAGTTTGAAACAAAATCGTCGTAGCCATTTTGGAGAAAATCGTAAAAAAGTAAAAAAACCAACTAGTAAAGTGGTACTTCCGGTTGTGGAATTTTGTCAGATAACGTACTGTCATATCCAATTGTGATACCTAAACGGAATAGTCAGTTTGACACTTTCTGTACGATTTTTCGTTTTGTGAGCTATGCTGTTCACATACATACATACATACATACAACACACACCCCACACACACCGCGCGCGCGTCAAGGGATTCTGGTTTGGCGATTGCTTACAACAAGTACCCCAAATCGGTATTGGAACATTGGGCGCATCAACGCAGCATGGAAGCTTGGCAACAACTCTGGGACAATTCGACCACGGGTACTCTCACTAGAGAATTTCTTCCTTCTGTGGAGTGCCGTCTCCAAATGCACCACTTCGTCATTGGCTATGGGTTAACTCAGCTTCTTTCTGGACATGGGAAAATGGCACATTATCTGAACAGATTTAATATAACCGAAACTGCATTTTGTACATGTGATTCTTCTTCGGTTCAGACAGTCGACCATCTCTTGTGGGAATGCGAATGCTTGCAGCCGGCGAGACAGCTACTCATGCAGCAGGTGGTAACTCAGGGTGAATGTTGGCCTCCCGAGAAAACTACATTGCTCCAGTCGAGATTCTTTACCACTTCAATAATTATGCCAAAATAGTAATAGCATTCATATACAGTAGTAATATTACTTCTTGAAT
>JAAEAF010002283.1:0-153321 GCA_011037195.1 Triatoma infestans
AAAAACTGAAAAGGAAAAAAACATTCAGTAAAGTGGCATCAACTTCCGGTTGATGGATTTTGCCCCAAATTTTCATGTCTAAATGGAATATCATATTTGAGCTTCCTACAAGATTTCGTTTTTGAGTTTATTCTTTTCATACACAAAAAAAAATTACATTGTCTAAAAACTACTTTTTTCAAACTCAGGGAACCTGAAATCGTGTACTTCTGGTGAAAATTCAATTTCGTAAATCTGGCATAATCACAATACTTCATCTTACTAGGAGTTAGAGAAAGTAAAAATATCATGAAAAGTGCTTGTAGTGCTTATAACATTAATAGCTATATGTAGGGGTAGTGAACCCCCACCACACATCCACTCTAGCCGGAGAGAAACAGCCCCTCTCGCAAAGAGAGGAGAGACTCGGCCAGTATATATATATGAGAGATAGGCAATGAGACATCATTCAGATAGAATTCTGTTGATTTACACATCAGTTTAACATCGCTCCGTTCATATCTTCTTAGCCACGTCAGTCTGTCAGTTCAGTTCAGTTCAGTTAGTGTAAAGTCCTTGGCAGTCAGTCACATAAATATATATCAATTATATATCTTAAACCAAATCTTAAGGTGTTATTTATCACTCATCAAGCAACAACCTACATCTCCTCACACACCCTTACATTAATCAATATTCCTTGATAATGGAAAATACGAAAATCTATTTTCTGTATAACAAGATCCTAATAAAAGTTCCCTGATTAATTTTGTATGTTTGTAAAGTTTGTGGTAAAAGAACAAAAACAAAAAAAACAAAAATGCAGAAGTATTATTTGAGACTGTGTGCAATATGAATAAGCAGTAAGTATACATTAAAGTAATCCGATATTTTAAAAGTACATTTTTACCTTACAAAGAAGAAATAAGAATGAACAAAAAGTGCACCGCAGAAATGAATGGAATAAACAGCAAGGAGACTAGAGGAAATGTGTAACCATAAAAGAATCCGAATGTAACAACTTCGCTATTAATGTTGGGTTTTCAACTCGGCTTTAAAATTCTTTTTGTTTTTATTCTCTTTTTTTCACTTCTAAAGTAGCGTTTTCTATATTTACAAGTATGGCTTCCAGATTTTGTACTCTCTCTAACTGTTAGAAGAAGTATTATAATTGTGTCAAATTTTCGAAAGCGAATTTTTATCTGAAATACACGTTTTGAGGTCCCCTGGGATGAAAAAAATGATTTTTAGTAAATGGTGTGTGTGTGTGTGTGTGAGAGAGAGAGAGAGAGAGAGTGTGTATGTGAAAACGACATAGCTCAAAAAACGGTAAAATCACAGAAAGTTCTAAACTGACCTTCCATGTGGGTATCACCATGGGATCCGACAGGAACTTATTATTTATTATTTGACTATGGGGAGGGACCAAATCCTACGCTAACAAACCGTGTCTAGAACAAAAATTCCAGACCCAGGTCTAATCCATCTAAGATTCACCGTAATCCGAACAAATCGGACAATAACCTTAGGGGAAATAGGCCCTAAGCGCTTTCACGAACTCCTGCTCGCTTAAGGTCCCTGAACCTTCACAACCCAGACATCTGTCTAAGATGATGGGTGTTTCCCTCCTGCTGTCCTCCAGACTTTACAAAATGGACTCAGGCTAAGCCCCTTAACCGTAGAGATGTCCCCTTAACCACAATTCCAGTGTAGGGTCCCAACCAGATGCCTGAAAGAGTTCCGTGAAAAACACAGCAACGTCTCACTAATAAGCCCTGTCCGACTGCCGATGAGCATTATGGACTGCCGACAACCAACTGAGCTCATCCATAAGGATGAATGATGTGAAGCTGTCCATGATTGGAAGCCTGACAGACATGTCCCAGAATACATGCCAACAGCAGGCTCGGGACCAATGAAAGGGAGAGAGACGCCTACTTTGGCAAACCTATCCACCTCCTTATTACCAAAAATTCCCATGTGACCCGGTACCCAGACTAGAAGCACATCATTCAGAGAAGAAAGTTCTTCCAGTCTTTTAGAACATTCTAATACCAACCTGGAAGTGAAGACACATGAACTCAGCACCTTCAGCGCAGCTTGGCTGTCCGAGCAGATACGAACACCTTTTAAGTTAGTGTTATGTACCCTCTCATCCAAGATACAGCCAAATGATCTCCGGTCTCAAAATAGACCGCAACTCCAGACCTACCATCCATTCTGGAACCGTCCGTGTAACACCGGAGGTAATTATCAGGTATCACACCAGACAGACCCAATCTTGACCAATCTTCCCTAGAAGGTAACCTAACTCTGTAAGAATGCTTGAAAACAAAAGTCTTCAACATTCTGTCAGAAGGAAAACCTGTGATAGGAACCTTCAAAAGCATCTCGCGATGAATGGTAGAATGACCATATCGCTTACCCTGCCAAAAAACCTTTCCTGTTTAATTCTATAACAGCTTTCATTGCCACAGTTTTCACCTCTACAAAGAGCGGTGGGATTCCCTATAAGTCTTCATTACAGCTGTTGGCGTGGTCCGTATCGCACGGGTCACCGCCAGACAAGCCAAGCGTTGAATATCCTCAAGCAGCAGTCTAGCGGATCTTATCTCAATGCGACGCCACCACACCACAGCCGCATATAACAACCCAGGTTTAATAACCATACCATAAATCCAAAACATCATCTTGGGAGTAATCCCCCAATCTTTACCTACAATTCTTCGACATTGCCAAAAGGAAATAATTGCCTTTTGATGCTGTGTCTTAACATGTTCCGACCAAGTCGTTAGGAACTTACCTGTCAAAATACCTCAACCGGAAGCACCACTTTACTGAACAGATTTTTCAATTATTTATTTTTTGTTGTAATTTTCTCGAAGATGGCTCCATAGATTTTCTTTAATTTTGGTTTTATTAGATGCGCTACTTCTCCCCCTCTCTATTACAATCAGTCTCCTCTCCCAGACTCTGATGTAGTCCGCTATCTTGGAATGTACATCGACAAAAGACTTACTTGGAACCCCCATACACGACGCAAAAGACAAGAAATGAACACTCGCTATAGACAACTAAAACGACTCCTAGACAAAAGATCTAGACTGTCACTACACAACAAACGATTAATTTACACTTCACTCATCAAACCCATCTGGACATATGGCATCGAACTGTGGGGTTCAGCCAAGCGTTCCAACATCAACCGCATCCAATCCCTACAATCCAAGATCCTTCGAACAATAGCTAACGCTCCTTATTATGTTTCCAATCAAACCATCCACAGTGATCTAAAAATTCCTTTCCTACCACAAGTAACTAAAGTCAGGTACAAGAAATTCCATAGTACCCTATCCTCACACCCCAATCCTCTAGTCCGACGCCTCTCATCCCGCACTCTACCCGACAACCCTCCTAGACGGCTTAAACGCCAGTGGCTTCGCGACATCCTCTCTAGTGTCAGTGCTAGTGACAGTGAGTGACAAAGTTGATTGGAGTGCTACCACTGGGTAGTTTCTCAACTCTGTAATTTTTACTTTTATTTTATTTTATTTTTCCTTGTTTTTATTGTATATACATTTTTTACATAGAATTTTCATATTTGCTTATGGCGGCACTTTGCTGCCGTTGTAAATTTCATAATAAAATAAAAAAAATAAAAAAACAAAAAAATTAGATGCACATACAAAGAGCTACAATTTTTATTTGCTAACATTTCATTTGGAAGAATTCATTTAAGGTGAAGGGGCAGGATTATATTTATCACTAAAGTGCTATTATAGTTTATTATATAAATTCTATCATCTAAATAAGGACTGAGGCAGGCCAAAGTCTGTCTGGGTGGATATAACCAGGAAAAGTCCGAAACCCTGCATCAGTCTGAGTAAGAACAGGATCCGTATTCTTACGGGATTTCTTACGAGGCATTGCAGATTCAGGAGACACCTGAGGAAGCTTGGCCTAGAAGTGGATGGCACATGCAGATTCGATGTATCGGAGTTTCCTGTATCTCCTCACAGACTGTGATGCCGTCATTCAAAGAATGATTTAATAGTCTGGGCCGTTACCAGATAGGGGAGGAGGAAATACCCACTCCTAGAACGATCCAGGATTTTGGGATCCTTAGGGAGCTCAACCTGGTGAGGGTGCTGTAGTGAGCTAGCACATCCTCGGCACCAGAGGGGGTACAGTAGATCATAAATGCTCGCAGTACAGAACTCCCGGAGAAAGAAAAAAAAAAAAATCATCTAAATAATATTAATTAGAATTAAATATGTTGTCAATATTTTGAGTTTGAAGAAAATCGGTTGATCTGGAAGTGCGTTTTTACCGAAGTTTATTTGAGTTTTATACGATTTTGTTCATAAAAACATTGGACGGATTTCATAAAAAAATTGTTACACTAACTATGAATACAGACAGAGAGACCCCTATCACTTTATGTTGGGTCCTTCCCCCCCCACCCACACACCCCCGGGAAATTCATTTAAAGAAGTTTTTAATAGACGGGTAGTCCTTAAAAAAATCTAGTGTGAAACACTTACACAACTTTCTCTTACTCCTGTTCTCAAAATTATAATTGACAAATGTTATAGTTTGTGTACCAAATATAACGAAATTCGTCGAAAACTGAAAAAGGCTGTTCAGTAAAAGCGCACTTGCGGCTTACGAATTTTCTTAAAACTTGGAATTTTGGCCATCTATTTATTTCTAATTAATTTTGTTTGGATGATAAGAATTGTATAATCAACTATGATACCACTTTAGGGGGGAAGCTGTAACCTACCCCTCCCCTAAAAGTCGCCCTTAAATGAATTTTTCTAGGGAAATATCTTAAATAAAAGTTGATATATACCTAGTTTCAAGAAAATCGTCGGAGCCATTTTTGAGAAAATCGGCAAAAACGTAAAAAGAACAACTAGTAAAGTAGTACTTCCGGTTGAGGAATATTGATAGATGACGCACCGTCAGATCCCATGATGATACCTAAACGTAATATCAAGTTTGAACTTTATACGATTTTTAGTTTTTGAGCTATGCTGTTCACATACATACACATACACACACACATACCAATATATATAAATCAATTGGGCATGCAGAGGATTCAATGTGATGCATGATAAAGATCGTGAGACCAGCTTCAATTCAGTACTGAAAAAACTTCATTAGCTAAAACGCAGTAGAATTAATTCAAAAGGAATGTATTCTATAAATTTATATATATATATATAAATATATGTACGTTTGTGTAGAGTATCTTTGTTAATTAATATTTTGTTTTATACCGGTTATAGGTTGATATAAATGGAAGCCGTTCATTCATTAAATAATGATTAATTAATTACTGAAAAGGACATTTGTTATTACGAGTTTCACTGTGCCCCTTCTAAATGGTATTTTAGTTTTAGAAATAAGAAAGGAATTCTAAAATCAAGAATACAAAGTTATAATTATCTCATGGTTATAGCAATTGTAAGAACAACTTTGCCCGGACATTTTGCCATAGCAAATAATGGCAAGCAATTCGCAGTAAACCCCCTTTTGTGGGTTAAGCGACTAGTATTTCTGGGGAGAAATGCGAGGAAGTAAAGTGTGCACAGTTTCTCGGAGAACTCTGCTAGTGGCAGATTAAGACTTGTCTGGATAATTAAGGCCGGGAAAATGGACTAGTTGCGGGTCTGGATATTTGTTCTAGACCCGGTTTGTTGTTGTTTTTCTTGGGGTAGCTATATGGGCACAGTAGGGGTTTGGATGGCGTAGGTTTGGTCCCTCCCCTCAGACAAATAATAATAATATAATGGGGTCCGCTTCATTAAAATTTCCTAGGATCCGAAGAGCGAAGAAGCAGGCATTAAATCAATCAAAAGTTAGTTACTAACCAGCTAGGCCAGTCTAGGAAGGAAGAGTTCCTTTCATGTAAATAAAGCGACAGCAGAATAGTTCGGGACAGTTTTACAACAGTACATCCAGTCAGCAACCTATCTACTAACTCAGCCAGCTTGTCTCTTTATTATTCTCTCGCTACCGAACTTCTCTTTAACCGTAAAGTCTTGCAGTAATATGTTCTACTTATTATACAGTGTTCAGCATATATTAATCTCATTCCTAAATTCATTCTCTACACATCTCTCAACTTCTCACGTACATTATAATAATTGTTTGGTTCTTTATATATATGTTAATATATCAACTTATATTTATTCATACTTATTTTGTAAAAGGAAGGAGCAATGTATACGACCCGCTTTATGCGTGCTTAATTTCTAAAAGACGCCAATAGATAGTGCGAATATGCACCTTTCGTACTGGTCAATTACCCCTCCTCCTTAAATATCGTACTTAGAATTTTGAGTCAGTTCATCTCTAACGGTAGGAAGCGTCAGTACACGGCAAATTTACATACGCTATGAGTATTAGTAGAAAGTTGTAGTTTGTTTCAAATCTATATTCGCCCGCAATTCCGCATCATCTTGCCGTGATTGTACTGTTGTCAATTTCTATTTGAGAGGTATCGCCCGCTATCTACATCTTCGACCGCTAAGGAGACAGGTTGTGAACAAGGTAAATCCCAAATTCCTTCCTGTATACCTTTCGCCTATCCCTTTTCTCCTTCACCTAGAGTCACATCCTGACCGACTGCGAGCAAGAGGACAAAAAGGTAAGCTAATATACTTATAAGCTAATTATACCACTTACGCATATATATATATAGTATTACAGAAAAACACAGTCCACTTTAATTATATAGCTAGATATTTTTTGAACCTACGCACCAATAATAATAAGGCCGTGAAAGCTCAGTGGAGGGTATCAGCTCTGAGAAATCAGCTTACCATGCTGAGTTTCTTTCAAAGCATTGCATTTTCATGGGCAGATAAAGAAAGTTAAGCCAAATGTGATAGCACCCGCAGATTCTTTTAGAGATGCAGGAGGACTTCAATATACCTCCGAACGGACTGCGATACTATCATCCACATAAGGTTTAGAAGCCTGGTTTGGATATTGAAGAAGGATATTTCTTCTCTAGAACTTTCTAAGTTTTTAGGACTTTTTAGAGTGGTAAACTTGGAAGGGATGCTTTAGAAAGGTTTCATCCCGGTACTGTAGCGCATTTTGGTCGCAGTGCACTTTACCAACAACATTTCTGCGATAAAAATTGATTTGATGGTATTCTGGGTTGATGTGATGTTAAATCTTCTCACTATTGTATCGTTTCCGCAATTTTAAAGAAAAAAATCTGGTGAAGAAGTTGTAGGATAGTGCCGCATGAACTTACATCTCAACAAGCCGCCAGGAGAAAGAATACTTAGTCAAATCCTCTTAAAAATATCCATCTGACATGCGGCTTCTATAAAAGTTATATGATGAGAAGTGAACTTATTGGTGATATTGTGGTAGTTGGTTCCGCAGAGCTGGAAAGCATCAGAGATATTTTCCATGATAGCCTGCTTCTTTTTATGGTCATCGACCGGTTTCGGGTGTTCGCCCATCTTCAGACATTGTGATAATACAGTTTAGCACAGAATGTTATTAACACAGAATGCACAATTTGCTCTCTGTGCAATTCTGTACTATCACACTGTCTGACAAACGCATCCTGATGATGGGGGGTACGCCCGAAACCGGTCGATGACCACAAAAAGCAACAGGCTAACATGGAAAATATCTCTGATTACTGGTGATATCCTTAGATAGGTAATCAATGGTTGGATCACGGTCAAACGGCATTTTTGGTTGGTGAAAGAGAGTAAATAAAAAGTGAATGTTTTGCATTTTCTGGATCTATAAAGAAGTAATTCTTCAAGAATTCGTTCCCATTAGACTTTCCATGAATTCCGATCTTTGCTGCCAATAACTAGATAAAATGAATTAACAATTAATTAGTACAGCGTTATTCAACTTTGGTCAATCGTAAACAAATTTTGTTCCAGCAAAAGATAACGCTTGCCCACACATCTCCCGCCCAGACTTTAGAAAAAAAAAATTACGAACTTGATGGCATTGAATTTATTTTAAACCATGGACCAGACTTAGCTCCATCCGACTACCATTTGTTTCGGTTTCCATTGCAATCTTTCTTACGGGAGAAAATTTAATAACTTCATCAAAGTTGAAACTGGAATGCGGGAATTTTTTGGATTCCAAACTCAATGCAAATTTTTTCGAAAAGTTGAAATGATTCAAAATAGTCCCACTTACACCAACCGTTAGAGAAAGTTTAAAGTAAACTTGGTGTGATTTCACACGCATTTTTCAAATATTTTCTTGGAATATTATAGTAGACAGTAGATTGTTGTAGGGGATTATTGCACTGCGACCTGAAAGATCTATTGTGCCCCCCCGGAGCCTTCTCCAATGCACAGCCGGCCTTCAAGCAGCGCTCTCTAGTTACAGATAACACTGCCCATCAACGGGCAGTGAGTTGTAGAGGCTCCTAGGAAGAAAAAAAATCTAAGGGCAGTATGCTGGATTCGAACCCGGGACCTCCGCGTTGCTAGCCCAGCGCGCTACCACTGGAGCTAATCCCTTCCTTCTCCTTTGGCTATCGCCAATTAACTAGGGACGGAGACCCTAGTTTGTGTACTGTGTTTGTCCTTGTCTGTAAAGTGTACATTGTATGTAGTTTAAGTGTATTGTGTACTGTTCTGATGAAGTGCATGGAGTATTAAGCTGTGGTAACCCGTGGGGGTCGCTATCCCCATGTAACTGCATGAACAGATACCCCTTGCGGGCTTGGAATATTATACTTCAGTTAACAGAACTGTGAATACAGTAAAAAAGGAATTGCTGGCAACCAAATTATATTTAAAAATAGAATCGAAATTCTGCCTCAATTCCAGCTAAGACAAATTCTAACAAAATTCACAAATTCTTAATAATAGGTGCAACTAACTACAAGGAGGGAAGAGATTAGCTAAGTGGTTAGCGCGTTGGACTCCCACGCGGAGATCCCCGGTTCGAGTCCCGTGCTGCCCCTTACATTTTTTCGGTGACGGACAGTGTTGTGTGTAGCGACAGAACACTAGTCTGAGGCCGGCAGTGCATTGCAAATGTTCCAGGTGCCAATGACCATAGATGTTGACGGCGCCTTAAATTAAAAAAAAGAAGAAAGAAACTAACTACAAGGAGCGTAATTTATTCGATGATGAGATATTATCTAAATGTGGTAAAAAGATTTAATTGATATTTAATTTTGTCTTGTTTAAATGACATACACTAAAACTAACTTAAGACTAGACTTTGTACAGAAATTTGGTAAATAAAAGGCTATAATGTTCAAGGCCATAAGGAACTTGTTCTTTTATTCTGGGACATTAGGAATTGGCGGGCAATAAATGGCCTGTTCGATTAGCAAAAGACAGTCCATTTATTACGGTGTAATCGTTCAGTACCAGCCATGATTAGAAACAAGAAATTAAGCTGATTATTGATTAACTTTTGTGATATATTCGAAATGAGTTTTGTGAAAAAAAAAAAAAAAAAATTCTGATGTGAAACACTCATAACTTTTTTGCTGCAATTTACTTGGTTATAAGTGACAAATTTTCTTGAAACTTCAGAAAAGCAGGGATTGAAAAATCAATAATTATTTATATTTTATAAAAAGTCATATCATGGCTTAGATTTTTATTTTTCGTCTTTAGAAATCATTTTTACTTTCTCTTACTCCTAAGTAAGAGGAAGTATTGTAATCGTGTCAAATTTTCGATATCGAGTTTTCACCGGAAATATCCGTTTTGAGGTCCCCTGAGTCCAAAAAAGTGGTTTTTAGCAAATGGTCTGTGTGTGTGTCTGTATGTGTGTATGTATGTATGTATGTATGAATGTGAACAGCATAGCTCAAAAACGAAAAATCGTAGAAAGTTGAAATTTGATATTCCGTTTAGAGGTCACCATGGGATCTGACTGTACGTTATCTGTAAAAATTCCTCAACCGGAAGTACCACTTTACTAGTTGGATTTTTTACTTTTTTGCGATTTTCTCAAAAATGGCTCAGACGATTTTCTTTAAACTTTAAACATCAACCACACATACAAAGAGCTACACCTTTTATTAGAAACATTTCTCCGGGAAAATGCATTGAAGGGCACTTTTGGGAGAGGGGTGGGGTTAGGTTTCCATCTAAAGTGCTATTTCAGTTTATTAGACAATTCTGTCATCTAAATAATGTTAATTAGAATTAAATATGTTGTTGAAATTCCGAGTTTCAAAAAAATCGGATAACCGGAAGTGCTTTTACTTTACCACTTTACTAAATGATTTATTCACTTTTCGCAATTTTCTGAAAAATGGCTCCGACGATTTTTTTGAAACTTCGTATATAAACTAAACATGCAAAGATCTACAACTTTTATCTAAAACATTTCTCTGGGAAATTTCTTTTAAGAGCACTTTTAGGGGAGGGATGGGGTTAGATTTTCATCAAAGTGCTATCCAGTTCATTATACAATTCTATCATCCAAACATAATTAGTTAGAAATAAATAGATGACTGAAATTCTGAGTTTCAAGAAAATTAGTAAACCGGAAGTGCGCTTTTACTGAACAGTTTTTTCAGTTTTCGACGAATTTCATTAAATTTGGTACACAAACTATAAAATTTGTCAATTATCATTTTGAGAACTGGAGTAAGAGAAAGTTGTGTGAGTGTTTCACACCAGATTTTTTTTTATTTTATATTAAGATTGGACTTTTATTTCTAGTTAAAACTATCAAAATCATAACCATGAGGGTTATTTTGGTGATAAAATAAATCTATCATAAATAAGGTTTATTCCATTAGTGGAACATTTTTCTCCCAGAAATAAAACTCATTTTCATTTATTGACAATGAAACGAAATTACTGACTAACGAAATGACATATCTTATAGTAAAGTCAAATAAGATAAACATGCGGAGATTTTCCAATTGATAAGTTTTTGCCTTAATTTTTTTCTTTGAAAACTTTTAACAATCCAAAAAGTATTGGAAAAAAATGGAAACTTTAGATGAACTAATTACATGTATCTGCACGAAATCTTTATTATATTTTTAAAATTTTATTGAACGTGTAGATATAAAGTCCTCACGTATTGGTCTAGTGGCTAGCGCACTCGCTTTTCGTGAGAGAATTCAGGGTTCGATTCCCGTGAGGGCAAATTTAGTGTTGACCCAGCCTTCGTGATAAAAAGCGGGAAACTACAGTTAGTAGCGCGCTAGGTAGCGGACGCCAGAACTAATCGGCGTGCCTTGACCCTTAATGGGCTGTTGCGCCATAGGGTTTAGTGTAGATATATAAAAAGAAAAAATTCTGTTTTATTGTATGGATAAATTCAAATTAAAAGTTTTTCATGAATTAAAAATTAAATTTTCATGTTTTCGTCTCCATGGGGGAAATAAATATCTATTATTGAAAAACTTGCCAAATAAAATAAACTTAAGAAGAAATTTAATTTCTTCCCTGCTCTAAATGTGTAGACGAAAGTCTGTACTGGAGGTCAGTCAATCTGAACATTATCGAATATAAATTTATCTACTGTTTGTTTACAATCGCGTATTAGTAAAAATGTCCGAAAGTAAAACATATAGATTATCAGGCACGGCTTTTATTTATTTTTTTTTGAAAAATAATAAAAATCACAAATTAACACTTATTTCTGTGGAAAATACAAATCTCTTAAAGGATAGTACCTAATTAATTGTTGATATAAGAAAAATGTTAATTAATTTTTACTTTTATATTAAAAAAATCATCTAGAATTTTTAAAAATATCGATAAAAAATAACACTCATTTATCGACTCATAAAGTTCGAAAATTAACCGCGAAATTTAACTACAACTTAGCCACCGATTAAAATGGGGCTTACTAGCGGGAATTAAATTTTTAGTTTTAAAAATAACTCTAATATTCGTTGTGGTGGTTGGTTCCGCAGAGCTGGAAAAAATCATCAGAGACATTTTCCGTGGTAGTCTGCTTCATTTTGTGGTCATCGACCGGTTTCGGGCGTTCGCCCATCTTCAGGATGCGTTTTTCAGACAGTGTGACAACACAGACTCGTATAGAGTAACTTTAGGGTTAGTGTGAAGCTAAGTTACTCTATACGAGTCTGTGTTGTCACACTGTCTGAAAAACGCATCCTGAAGATGGGCGAACGTCCGAAACCGGTCGATGACCACAAA
The DNA here is from genome assembly GCA_011037195.1 of Triatoma infestans. NCBI lineage: Eukaryota > Metazoa > Arthropoda > Insecta > Hemiptera > Reduviidae > Triatoma > Triatoma infestans. The sequence continues at coordinate 12,144 of JAAEAF010002283.1, forward strand.
ATGAAGCAGGCTACCACGGAAAATGTCTCTCATACTCTAATATTCAATTCCTGCTTGTAAGTTTTTATAAATATTACTTCAATTAATTTGAATTTTTAATTTTAGTATAAAAGGCGATAATATAGACGTACTGTTGTGTCCACACTCTCTTGTTTGTGTGTCTAAACTTGACAGACAAGAAAACCCTATGGCGCAATAGCCCATGAAGGACCAAGGCTTGCCAGAGGGCGATTTGAATAGGGTGAGCGTGTGTTAAGCACGCCGCAGTTCCCATGCCGTTTAGTTCCGGTCTTCGCTACCTAGGGCGCTAGTAACTGTAGCTTCCCACTTTTTATCACGATGCTGAATCTACACCGTTTTTGCCCTCACGGGAATCGAATCCTGAATTTTCGCACCATGACAGACAAGAGGACTTCTAGATTTAAAAAGTGTGAACTCGCAAAAATATATTAAATTCTTATTTTTTATGAACGATTTTGATTTTACATAATATATGTAGAATTAAATCCTTGCTTTTGAATGTATCTTTTTTTTACAAAAAAAAACAACACATTTACTGATTCACCTCGCCCCGTATCCAACACTTAACAATTTATTAATTTATGTGATTCATTGTGCTTTTATTCAAGTATTAATTTTTACTTTCTCTTACTCCTAGTAAGAGGAAGTATCGTAATCATGTCAAACTTTCGATATCGAGTTTTCACCGGAAATATCCGTTTTGAGGTCCCCTGAGTCCAAAAAAGTGGATTTTAGCAAATGGTCTGTGTGTGTGTGTGTGTGTGTGTGTAGAGTGAGTGAACAGCATAGTTCAAAAATGGAAAACCGTAGAAAGTTGAAACTTGATATTCCGTTTAGGTATCACCATGGAATCTGACAGTACATTATCTGTCAAAATTCCTCAAATCACTTTACTAGTTGTTTTTTCTTTACTTATTTGCGATTTTCTTAAAAAATGGCTCAGAGGATTTTCTTCAAACTTGTTACATCAACTACACATACAAAGAGCTACAACTTTTATTTGAAACATTTCTCTGGGAAAATTCATTGAAGGGCACTTTTAGGGGAGGATGGGGTTAATTTTTTCCTCTAAAATGCTATTTCAGTTTATTAGACAATTCTGTTATCTAAATAATGTTAATTAGTATTGAATATGTCGTTGAAATTCCGAGCTTGAAAATCGAATAAGCGGAAGTGCGTTTACTTTACCACTTTACTAAATAATTTTTTCACTTTTTCACGATTTTCTTAAAAATGTCTCCGACGATTTTCTTGAAACATCGTATATAAACTGAACATACAAAGATCTACAACTTTTATTTGAAACATTTCTCTGGGAAAATTCATTTAAGGTCACTTTTAGGGGTGGGAGTGGGGTTATGTTTTTCTCTAAAGTGGTTATCATAGTTGGATTATACAATTCTATCATCCAAACAAAATCAATTAGAAATAAATAGATGGCCAAAATTCCGAGCTTCAAGAAAATTAGTAAACCGGAAGTTACTGAACAGTTTTTTTTTTTCCAGTTTTCTACGAATTTCATTAAATTTGGTACACAAACTATAAAATTTGTCAATTATAATTTTAAACTGGAGTAAGAGAAAGTTGTGTGAGTGTTTCACACTAGATTGGTTTTTTTTTTTTTTTTTTTTGGTGGAGAAAGACTTACAAACGCCATGGCTGTTTGTTTCGATTTTCGACAAATTTGACCCAAAATAATAAAATGTTGCTGATCACAGATCAAAACTATAATAAAATGATACGAGTTAAGCATGGCCTGAACAACTCCAACCAGAAACACGGTAAAATCAATTTTTAAAATGAAAAAAAAAAAATGAAATCATGAAATGGAAACCCCGTGGGGTGCTTTTATATAATATGCTCCCCTCCCCCCAAAAAAATCGCTATCTGACTAACCTTGGCCCTTTTCATCGAGCTGTTGAGCTGATGGTGTAACCCTTTTATGCAACATGTTATTGAACATGATTTTTAAGAAGTTCAGGGGAAACTATATTTCAAAATTGCAAATGCACGATTTACGATTCCACAATTCATAATACTAAAAGCAATTTAATAATCTGAAATTTTTATTTGAAATAAATTCGTTATTTAGAAATGTGAGAAGAATTTGCAGTAACAAAAACCCATATTAGCATTTCTCCACCATCTAATTTATTTTACAATAAGAATCGAAAAAAAAAATGTTTAAACTTCTATAAAAATATAATAGTGTTCAAACCTTCAAACTTAAAAAATTGAAGCTATAAATTATTTTAAACTAAAGAAAAAAAATATCATGAAAAAAAAATCTGTATTCGAATTGATCGTAAAAACCAGGCTTTGGAAACAAAAAAGCGTTACCTATTTTAATAATATATTAAAAATTCCAATTTTCACATAGGTATTATATAAGAATATATAATATAATGGAAATCTTATTTTTTTTATATTTATTTATTTATTTAAAATTTTGCAACGTTATATGCTATGCCAGTAGCATAAAGTTAAAGTAAGAGTGGTTCAAGTACATTAAAAATAAGCTGTGCATGCTTTACCGATGGATAACCTAACAGTAGCTTTCTTGGAGGTCAAGGGGCCCAAGATGCTTCAGCCTTTTTTTGGAGGATTACCTGGTTGGTAATGAAGGTGTTTGTATCTGCTCGGAAAGCCAAGCTGACTGAGGCGCTGAGTTCAATGTGCTTTCATTTCCAGGTTGGTGTTACAATGTTCTAAAAGACTGTACGAGTTTCTTTCTCTGAAGGATGTTGCTTCTATTCTGGGTACCAGGTATATGGTATTTTTGGGAATGAGGAGGTGGATAGGTTTGCCAAATTAGGCGCCTCTCTCCCTTTCATTGGTCCCGAGCCTGCTGTAGGCGTGTCTTCTGGCACATGTCTGTCAGGCTTCCAGAAATGGACAGCTTCACAGCATTCATCCTTATGGATGAGCTCAGTTGGTTTTCGGCAGTCTAACATGCTTATCGGGAGTCCGAATAAGGCCCATTAGTGAGACGTTGCTAAGTTCTTCACGGAGCTTTCTCAGGCATCTGGTTGGATCCCTTACTGGATATTGTGGTTTAAGGAGACATCTCTACATAATTGGGGCGCATGCCGAATCCATTTTGTAGAGTCTGTGAGACAGAGGAGGAAACACCCATCTATTTTACGACTGATTGCCTGGGTTGTGAGGAAATTGGGTTCAAGACCTTTGGTCGGAATAGGATGTCTGTGGAAGAGCTTAGGCTATTTCCCCTTAGAGATTAGATTAGATTCTTTGGGGGGATTGGCTATTTCAACCTGCGCCACCGCGACCCCCGTGGATCTATTGTGGCACCCCCTAGGTTGGAGATCCGGCCCCCGCCCAGTCCTCATCGAACTGTGGAGTCTGGGGAGGTCTCCCCAGGTGGTCAATTAGAGCACCCTCTTAAGTCCTGCCTGCCTTAATAGACTTAGTAGACCCGAGAGGGGCCCCTGGCTAACGCCTGTAGGCACCAGCTTCTCTTCTCCGAAGAGGCGGTACTTCAGCCATACTAAATTGTCCGATTTCTTTGGACTGCGGTGAATCTTTGATGGATTAGATCCGGGTCTGGATATTTGTTCTAGACCGGGTTTGTTGTTGTTTTTCTTGGGGTAGCTATATGTGTCCAGTGGGGATTTGGATAGTGTAGGGTTTGGTCCCTCTCCACAGACAAATAATAATAATACCTGGGGTAATGATTTTGAAAAGAGTAGTAATGGATTAGACAGGTAGATTTTTACTGCAATGTGGACGTAAAGCTTTCATGACCACACATTATGGGTTGTTTTGTTGGTTTTGGTATGGTTTGTTGGAGGTCTCGTAAGAAAGCTCGAATACAAGGCGTAGTTGGATACTATTGAGATTCTTTTTTTTGAAATTCATAATGTTTTAGCCCGTAAGTCCAAAATGGTATGACCAGTGCGCTTTACAGCCGTCTTTTGTCTGGTAATCAGTTTAGATTCACTTGCCAAGCAGTCTGGCAACAAAAACGGAAACGGTAGTTCATGGAAATTCATTTGAGTCTAGGGTATGAAGTTTCTTTAGGTCTCATACACATGTATCTTTGAGTATGAAAATGTTTCTTTGAGTATGAAATATATCATGTCAGTTTCTAGTCCAAACAAAGTTTGAGATAACGAACGTAAATGCATTATGTACAGGGATGATATTGTGGCGGTAGATGGATGAGATAACTTTTAAACAATTGCTGAAAAATGGTCATATGTTTGGAAATAAATGGATGTAAACAAAACAAAAAAAAATTATCGTTTTTCTAAATAAAGAATTTCCATAACTTGAAAGAAAACCCATCCACATACGTCTGATGTTTACAAACAGGATTTAATCTTTAAATTGTGTACAATGTTTCCATACATATTACGTCCCCTTGAAATAGTCACTTTAAACTAATGAGCTTATACAGAAAACCATGACTGCCTCCTACGATATATTAGTAATTTTACGTCACTACTAGGGAAAAAAGTGTACAGCAGCTGAGGCTGCACTAAGCTATAACAAAATGATGGGGAAGATTTCATTGATAATCGTACTAATTGACATTGATTTCAAAAATATAATGGTGGTAATACGACCTTAGAAAAAAAAAACATGTTCAGGGTAGCCAGGGTCTTTTGAAGTTGATGAGGCTTTGCAAGAAGCTCTTCTTGTCAAATCCAACCATAATGATTGTCACTTGCTGCAGAACTGGCAATCACTAAAAAATTGGAGGTTGGCCACCATCCTCATGCTATAGGAAAGGAAAAAGCATGAACTTACACTTCATCAGAGCTCCAAGAGAACAAGTACTTGCCAAATTATCTTTAAAAAAAATCTACATGTGATGAGAAGTGGATTTACTGACAAAATCCGGAGACAGATAGTCAATGATTGGATCGCGGTCAAACGGCATTTCCGGTTGGTACAGAAGGCAATAAAAAGTCAATGTCGTGCGTTTTCTGGAACCGTGAAAGAGTAATTCATTACGAATTCGTTCCAGATGGATTTTCCATTAATTCCGACCTTTACTAGATAGAACTAGAGACAACTAGATAGAATGTACAAAAAAATGACCCAGCCTTATCCAGCTATGGTCAATCACAAACAAGTTTTGTTCCAGCAAAATAACGCTTGGTCACACACACCCTTCGTCAGACCCAAAAAATTGAAGAACTTGATGGTATTGAACCTTTTACACCCATCATATAGTCCAGATTTACCTACATCCGGCTAACATTTGTTTCAGTCCATGACATACTTTGTTTGCGGGAGAAAATTTAATAATTTCACCGAAGTTGAAACTGGGGTGCGGGAATTATTTTTCGATTCCAAACCCAAGGAATGGGATCAGTGAAAAATCCAACAGCTGGCAGAAAGATGGCTAAAAATCGTCAATCGCAATGGACCATATTTTAAACATTAATTGAAAATTTATCAAAGGTAAAAATTGAGTTTTTATTGAAAAAAACGATCATTTTTTTTTAAACACCTCCATTTATGTAAGAATTTGTAAACAGAAAATGCACTCACACATTGGTAGAGTGGCTACCGCATTCGCCTTTAGTGTGAGAACTCAGGATTGAAGGCAAAGACGGTGTTGTCCCAGCCTCGCACGGCAAAATGGTTATGCCAGGGCTATGTGGAAGAAGGACCAGATACATCCTGGGTCTAAGCAGGTATCAGATTTCTCTGATAACGGGCCTGTTTACTGGGCATGGCAGGTTCAAAAAAACATCTGCACAAGGTGGGGTTGGTGGATGTAGAGCCCTTGTGCAGACTGTGTCAGGAGGAGGAGAAGACGGCCTCTCACGTGTTGTTTGATTGCGTTGCAATCGGCAGACTGAGGTACGAGATCTTCGGCGCGTTGAGACCGGAGGAAATCGTGCTCCAGAAGGGACTGGAAATCGTGGTGGGGAAGGTTTTGGACCTCATGAAGAGGGGGGCTTCCACTACTAGGTTTGAGGGGTTGGCACAATAAGCCTCAATGGGAGGCTGCAGTGCCTGGGTCTTACCCCCCCCTGCATCATTATAATTCGTGACAAAAAGTGGAGAGCAACAAAATACTAGTGTCGAACCAAGGTGGTGAAGACCAGAATTAAACCGCAGCGTGCTTACCACGCAGCCCCTCACCAAATAAAAATCGCGCCGACTGACAGACAAGCCTTTGTCCTTCAAGGGCTGTTGTGCCAAAGATTAAACAGTTAATTTGCAGAATTCTGGGAGACTTTGCTGAACTTGTTTGAGAATATCGATTCTTAGCTTCCATTTTTTGAGTATCCTCAACTGTAATCTTTCTGGTTTCATGACCATTATCATGCAAGATACTTAAGATTTCGGGTTGAGACCATGTTTTTCACCCTTATTGCAATAGGCATCTTCAGGATGATATGATTACCAGACCTACACTGGCAACAATCAAGCAGTAAGTTGGAGCTACTACAGTGGCGGGGCCTAACTTTCCTCTATCGTGCACATAAATGGCTATAAGTGGCGGGACGGGGCTTACTTTTCTCTTCATTCATATATTGGATGTCTAGGTCACGAACCCCTCACCCACACTACTTATTGCCAGGGTTGCAGCCTTGATTTGCTTTGAAAACCGTTAATTATTTTTTAATATCTTTGACCAATCGCGGGTAGCGCTGGTCATCAGGATATCTTCTATATAACTGTAATTTCAAAATAAACACCCTCAGATATATCTGTGAAAAAAGGTGATTAAGAGTCTGAAGTAATAACTGAGAAAACTCCTAAAATTGGATCCGGGAAGGAAGAGAAAGGAAAAAAATCCTAGATGTGATCAGAACTTGCATGCACAGTAATTTATTCATAAAGCACTTGCAAAATAATTTTTTTGTTTTGTTTAAATAATCACAAAGTTGTTAAAAAAAATTAACGATATTTTTGTCTTACAAGAACTCTATAAATGGAACACTCTCATTATGCCTTTTTCGACATGATATATAAACTAATTTCAACAGTACTGTTTTATAGCATTCCAATCATAGCATCTTTTATAGATTGTTTGCAGATAAATTATCATCTTTCTAAAACTACATATTGCTACTTAATGAATTTTTTTTTTAGCTTACCGTTTATAATGCAATTTTTCATTCAAATTACTGAGGGGTAATTGTTTTATTTCGTATAAACTGTAAAGAAAGCGATAAAAAAGTGCGACTTTTCAGGTGAAAAAACCTATGTAGGTAACTTAGTAATTATTATTATTATTATTTTTATTTAAGGAGCGTCAACATCTATGGACAATGGCGCCCGGAGTCTTCTCATTGTACTACCGGCGTCCGGACAGTGTTCTCTTGTTACAGACAACACTGTCCATCACCGGACGTGCCTATGCACGACGGGAGCAATGAGGACGTGCCCCACAGCCGGGATTGAAGTCATTCTCAATCTCATACCGCTCCACCTGATGGTGGGAAGAGTGGCGAAGGAAGCCCTCCTCAGAATCTCTAGAAAGGGCGCGAGGGGATATGGGCAAGCCTTTAGGGAGTGGAGATTCCATCCTGCCGGCTCCCTTCCCTGGAACCTCCCTAGCGACAATATGGCTAAGAAATATAGCTTCGTTATAAATTTTTCTTCGAAGCGATACGAAGAAAGAGTGGAGCGAGGGATCCGCTCTGTCTAGTATCAGTAAGCATGCCACTAAGTGGTATACAGATGGGTCTAAGAACCTCGAGGGAACCGGGGAAAGGGTGTTTGGTCCTAGAATCAGACACTCGGAACCCATGGGTATGTTTCCCAGCATCTTCCAGACAGAAAAAAAAATGTACCGGTCTCTGGAACTGAGGCAGGCGGAAATTTACGCTATCGGAAGGTGCGTTCAACCTCGATAGGGGATAACGGAATCAAGAAATAGTTATCCTATCCGATAGTCAGGCTGCCATTAAAGCATTGAGTTCTAGGATCATCAGTTCTTAAATGGTTTGAGAATGCCTAGCTAAGCTCAATGACCAAGGCAGAAGAAACAAAGTTACCCTATTCTGGATACCGGGGCATGTCGGCGTGGAAGGTAATGAGGTGGCCGACACCCTTGCAAAAGAAGGCGCTGCACTTCTCTCTTGGCGCAGAATTAGCGACCAGAGGTATTCTTGGAAGAAATCTAGAAAGAGGAGATGGCGAAAAGAGCTGGTCTCTGGAACACTCTCCCGGGACTGAGGCAGGACAAGATCTGTCTGGGAGGTTATAATAACCAGAAAAGGTCGAAGGCCTGCATCAGTCTGAGCAAGAATAAGATCCGCATTCTTACGGGGCACTGCACACTCAGGGAACATCTGAGGAAGCTGGGCCTAGAAGATGATGGCACATGCAGATTCTGCGGAGAGATAAGGGAAACTCCATTAGCTCTCCCCACCGACAGCGATGCCGTCATCCAAAGAAGATTCAAGAGCGTGGGTTGTTACCAGGTTGGGGAGGGGGAAATACCCACCCTAGAACCCTCCAGGAACTTGGGATTCCTTAGGGATCTTAACCTGGAAAAGGTGCTGTAGATGAGCAGTACCCTAACAAGAAAAAAAAAACAATATTTTTTTTTTTTTTTTTAATTTAAGGCGCGTCAACATCTATGCTCATTGGCGCCCGGAATCATCTCACTGCACTGCCGGCCTCCAGATAGTGTTCTTTCGTTACAGACAGCATTGTCAATCGCCGAACACTGAGCTGTAGAGGCTCCTAGGAAGAAAAAATCTAAGGGCAGCGGCGCTGGACTTGAATCTGGGACCTCCGCTTGGGAATCCAGTACGCTAACCACTTAGCTATTCCCTTCACACTTAGTAATTATTGTTACTAAGTTAGTTTTACATTAGCTGGTTAACACTAATTAGATAATTTAAATAAAATAAATAAAAATTAAAACTTTTTGTCTAGCTTCTATAATAAAGTAATTTGTAAAACTTTTAAGGTGAGCGGGAAAACTAAAAGAGCCAATTAAATGCGCAAGAAAAACATGCAATTTATTTTTGTTTTGTTTTGAAATCTAATCCTAAAAATAAATTAATTTTGATTTTAATGACTCAATTCAATTTTTTTGCTTCAAATATAAAATATATAGTTATAAAAACTACCTAAGCTTCGGAGAGATTTTAAACAAAAGAATAGCAGAAAATAATACTGAGAGTTTCTCAATCTTTATTTCATATTTATCTAAGTTGTAGTAAGTAGTTAATTTAATTAATTTTAAAACAAGAAAAAAAAAAAAAAAAATACACGTACCGAAAGGTAGCATGGTTATAAAAAGACGTCAAATTGAACGTTGTTTGTTTATCGATGGTGGGTGTATTAGAAGTGGGAACAGCATTTGTCCATCACAAGGAAATCGTTTTTAAACAATGAGAGATCTTCTACTGATGTCCTACGACCCGAAAAATGCTCGATTCCCCCATCACCAAAAATGAAGAAAATATTGGGTTGGTGCAAAAATAATGCAGGTTTTTATATGCCAAAAGAAAAAATTATTATAATTTGTATAAAACTAAGATTATTTATTCAAAATATGTTCCATCATTATCAACACATAGTTGCCAACGTGTCAGAAGCATTTTTATTCCAGTTTCTAAAAAATCTTTATTTAAACTCTCAATAAACTCGCGGAAGGCTTTTCGGTTTCACTTCGGTCCCTAAAATTTTTTCCTCTTAAGAAGTTGTCCAAATGTCTAAATAAGTGGAAGTCCGTCGGCGAGAGATCGGGGGAGTATGGAGGGTGCGGAAGTGTTTCATATTTCAATTCCTGAAGTTTCCTGAGAGTTGGCATTGCGATATGTGGCCTGGCGTTATCGTGAAGAAGAATTGGTCCTTTCCGATTCACCAATGCTGGACAAAGATTTTGCAATTTCCTATGCATTTTGTCAATTTCTTGACAATATGTTTCAGCCGTGATTGTTTCGCCAGTATTTAGGAAGCTGTAATGAATAACACCTGCAGTAGACCACCACACTGTCACCATTACTTTTTTCGGGTGCAGGCTTGGTTTCGCGAAATGTTTTGGTGCTTCATCCTTGTCCAGCCACTGGCCTGACCGTCTCCTGTTGTCGTATTGGATCCATTTTTCATCACATGTCACGATTCGATTAAGAAATGGTTCATTTGGTAGCGCAACAGAAGAGAATTGCAAATTTCAAAACGCCGATGTTTTTGGCTCTGGGTCAATTCGTGAGGTACCCACGTGTCGAGCTTTTTAACTTTACCAATTTGTTCGAGATGGCGAACGACTGTTGAGTGGTCAACACTAACTTCTCTCGCAAAGTCCCGAGTGGTTTTGCGAGGGTTATCTTCCACCAATGCCCTAAGATGGTCGTGATCAACAACAGAGGGCCTACCGCGACCTTCCTTGTCTTCGAGATCAAAATCTCCAACACGAAATTTTTGGAACCATCGCTGCACTGTACATTCACTGATGCTTCCTTCACCCCAAACAACATTGATGTTACGCGCAGTTTGAGCCGCACTTCGACCAAGTTTGAACTCGTAAAAATAAATTTGACGAAAATCTTGTTTTGACATGGTGAAGATCGGAGGTCTTAACTCATACAAAATGGAACACAAACTAAACTGATATTTGAGGAAAAACAACATTAATAAACATTGTTTATAATCCATTACCTAGACTGGAGGATTATCTTTGTTTACTTGGCAAGCAGAAGTAAACAAAAGATGAAAGTTCAGAAACCTGCATTATTTTTGCACCAACCCTATACTATCAAGGAAAAAAGTCTTTGATTAGAATTAGGAAAATCAGTGATGAGACTAGATTTGGAACAAATGTTTTCCTCAAGGAATCAGGGGTAGTTTCCAATTGTTTATTTTTAAGAAATGGAACATTAAGAGAACAATTTAAAAAAAAAAAACTTAATCGTAAATAATTTATATACTTAGTAATAAGTTTCTTACGACTGAATGTTAAAAATTGTATACAAAAGGTCTGAGATTTTTTTTAAAAATTACTTAGCGCTAAATTTTTTATTCAATCTTAATTTATCCAGAAACCTTTCAGCGTGATCCCCAATCATCTTCCGTATATCTATCTATACAGAATAGTATAACATTTATTGCCAATTTTTACATAGAGTTTTTTTTATTAAATTTATTTAATTAATAAAATCATTTGTTTTACTTAGTTTGTTGTTTACCTTATATTTGAACATATGTTAATTTTATGTACACATAAATAAGATTATGTTTGAGGCAGGTTACAACAGTGATTGCATTATGCACTAATAAAATTGCTTATGTTTAAAAATAAGTACAAAAGCCTATAATTATTAAAATAATAAGTTTTACTTACAGTTTGTTTTATACATGTAGATTGCCATTCCCATAATAAACATTGAACATATGTTAATTTTATCTACACATAAATTAGAGGTTATGTTACTTTTCTAAACAATTTTAAGCAGGTTACAATTAGTGTTTGCATTATCCGCTAGAGTTTCTTAACAGTGTTCACAAACCTATTTCAGCAAGTGATGAGGAATAACAAAACGTTAACTGTTTTAAAAAAAAAAAGCCTATAATTTATGAATAATTTGGTTGGTTATTACATTTTCTTATTGCTCAAAGCGGAGAGGATCGAAGTATATATGAGAGATAGGCAATCAGAGATGATAGAATTCAGTTGATTCATCAGATATCACTCCGTTATTATAACTCTCATCTCTCCGTATATATCATTTAGCCACGTCAGTCTGTCAGTTCAGTAGTCTTAACTCTATAGTGTAAAGTCCTTGGCAGTCCGGTGTTTGAAGCTAGGTATTGTAATCGTGTCAAAGTTTAGATATCACGTTTGATATCCGGAAATATCCGTTTTGAAGTGGATAGGTCTGTGTATGTGAACAGCAAAGCTAAAAAAACGAATAATCGTAGAAAGTTCAAACTTAATATTCCCTTTAGTATCACCATGGGAACCGACAATACGTTATCTATCAAAATTCCTCAACCGGAAGTTACCACTTTACTAAATGTTTTTTTTTTCTTCACTTTTTTGCAATTTTTTCCAAAATGGCGCCAACGATTTCTATTCCAAAGATCTACAATTTCTATTTGAAACAATTTTCCGGGAAAATGCATTTAAGGGCACTTTTATGGGAGGGGGTGGGTGGGTTTTCCTTCTAATGTACCATTTCAGTTTATTACACAATTCTTATCATCTAAATAATATTAATTAGAATTAAATATGTTGTTGAAATTCCGAGTTTGAAGAAAATCAGATGACCGGAAGTGAGTTTATTTTTCTAAACAGCTCGAACGATTAGCATTAAACTATGTATGTGAACATATGAAGAGCGTACAACTTTTATTTGAAACATTTCTCCGGGTAAATTCATTTAAGGGCGGTTTGGGGAAAGGGTAGGGTCAACTTTGCCTCTAAAGTGCTATCTTAGTTGATTAATACAATAATTCTACCATCTAGACAAAATTAATTACAAATATTGCCAAAATTCCGAGTTTCAAAAAAAAAATTAGTAAAGTGGAAGTGCGCTTTTACTGAACAGTTTCTTTTTAGTTTTTGCGATTTTCTTCATAAAAAACACCGACGAATTTCGTTAAATTTGGTATATACTAACTATAAAGTTTTTCAATTACAATTTTGAAAACTTGAGTAAGAGAAAGTTGTGTGAGTGTTTCACACCAGCTTTTTTTTTTTTGTAATTTACTATAACAAGATATAAACACTTTTAATTTTAGTAATGAACAACATTTAGCCTTTAAACAGTTTGATATTCCTCATCACTTGGTGCAATAGGTTTGTGAATACTGTTAAGAAACTCTAGCGGATAATGCAAACACTAATGTAACCTGCTTAATTGTTTAGAAAAGTAACATAACCTAATTTATGTGTAGATAAAATTAACATTTGTTCAATGTTTATTAGGGCAATGGAAATCTACATGTATTGCAACAAACTGTAAAGTAAAACTTATTATTTTAATAATTGTAAAAACAAAAAACTGTGTAAAATTAGTAATAAATAATTTCTGTTCTGTATAGATAGATTCAATGAAGAAAGTTGAAGTTCCTCGCGGAAAGCTCTGGATAAATAAACAAAAATAATAGGATTAAGTAGTTTTCAAAAAAAATCTCAAACCTTTTGTCTTCAATTTAATCCTAAATTATCTAATTTTTAAAAGACTTTTTTCTCTTTTTATAAAACTTTATATTTTTATCCCAGGATCTTCCTTGAAATTTCGATCACTTTATTCACGCTTTTTTATGGTTGGCTATCATGGTTAGGAGTGTACCAAAATACTTTATAACATTATAATATAGTTGGGGTAAACTTCTCCCTTATGTTCAACTTCTGAATAGCCAGCGGTCTTTTTTACCGGTAGGGTGAGGAAAGTTGACCATGGATTTTGTCCAAGATTCATCATCAACTCTCCCATAATCTAGCAATCCGCACGAGTAAGTGTGTATCTGTTTAAATTGTAGTTAGGCTAACTTCCTCTGATATTAGCCAATCCAATCTCTCCAGCTGGAACGAACTTTTCCCCCATCGGACGAAGGAGGGACCAAACCTTCAGACCAGTCTTCAAACTATTCTGGATTTCCTTTCAAAATGCTATCGGCACAGCCAATAATATTCACAGACCTTCTTGAAAAGGCTGCTCATGATAAAAAGCAATTGAATTCATCGTTGTTAGGAGGAACTGGGACTAATTACTTTTTCCAGTGATTTAGCTTCCCTGCAGGCATCCCAACCTAATGCCTAATGAAAAATATTGAGTGAATTTGGCTTTCTAGGGTCTCCGTTTGTCTTTTAACATCTTACTTAAAACGGAGAATGAATCTAACTTAATTCCATCTTTTTATTATGACTGTCGAACAATAAAATAACATGATAAGCTATTGGTAGTTGAGATAAAGGTATAACTATTTTCGAGTGCTACCGAATTGGTCTTTAAATCTTAAAGAATAAGATAAGTAATCGTAATTTTAACACGGATATAAATCTATAATCTATAAATGTAAATCTACATTTACATCTATAATTAAAAATGTTCTCTACAAATAAATCAGCTACTAATCAACTTTTTAGTCCTTAATTTACATGTTCACGCTACAATGGTTCAACTGTTTTTCGTTGGAAATCTATAATTAAATTTATCTTAAAATGAATGAGAAACTCTTCAGTTCTTACAAATCTAACAACACATCGTATGATGGTGCACAGTATTATAAAAATAGAGAGAGAAGAAAATGTAAAAAGTATTTCTGTTTCAATAAAAATTTTTTTTTTACTTACATACGTTACGTGCTTCTTCTCATGGCGGTGAATGGTAGCGGCAGAATTCAGGGAGATAATTTTCATTTTATTTAATGGTCATTAAATTTTTACTGTTACCGATTTTTTTTGTCTGTTATAAAATTATTAAAAAAAAAATATATCCATTTTATAAGAAACAAAATTTCTTTATACAAACTGGTAACAAAATATCATCATGGCTGCTCTATTTTAGCCTTGACCTGCTCCGGAAAAAAAACCATTCAACGTTTTTTTTTTTCACGTCTACAACGTTTAAAAGATTTGGCAGGAAGGCAGTGGATTGGGAGTTTTAGACCTCGTCACTTGCCAGCCAACCGTGAGCAAGGCAGAGAAAAATTAAGCCCCGCCCACAATAAAAATGGCGGAGGAAGGAGCCATGCCCATTCTCTACCAAGATTCATTGCTCCATTAGCTTTCAAGATCTAACGACCCTGGAAGCGGCTCATTGCAATAAGGGCGAAACGACCGGTTTCTAGCAAACCACTGACACGGCTTCAACCCGGAAACTCAAGTGTTTTTTTTCAAGAAATATATAGTTATATTAACAAAACTGGCTCTTGATGAATTCCAAAAAGTTTGGAAAAATTTTTTCAAAAAGAGACTCCAAGCATCACGCTAGATATTGAATGTTACTGAAATTATAATTTTTTATATTTTGAAGCTAATGTCATTGAAAGTAGAACTTGTTGAGACTGCTTCTGTTTATCCCAACTACAAGGGTGACCACCTATAATGGCCTGTAAGGAGAAATTGGGTGGTGCCACATTTTTTTCATCACCCGATGCAATCTAAAGACCCATTCCTTCTTTTTGCTACTTTCAATAGACTATTTGTTTTGCGAGTTTTTCAGCCTGTTCCATTCATGTCCAGCAATAAAATATAGTGACTGGGAAATCCACCGACATTCACAAACTATTGCATGACTGATTTATATCCTTCTTCATAGCAAAAAAGGATTATTTCAAGATTCTCGATGACTCTGTTCAATATTATAAATGCTTGAAATTATCTGTTTACCTGTCTTGTTATTTTAAAACTTTAAAGTTGAACAATTTACCAGACGATGTAAAATTTGACAAACTGAATTTGTGAAAAGTTTTTAGCGAATTTACTTTTAATAATAGAAAGTAATACATAAGAAAAATAAATGGCATCCTGCAATCTGAAAAATTAAAGGAACCTATCAAGCTTATCATTAGCCAGGTTAATATATAAAAAAATTACAGAAAATAAAACAAAAAAATTAAAGAATTCATTTAGCTTTTAACATTCCAATGAAACTAAATATAAAATTTTTAATATTCACAATCATAAATAGTTTAAAGTACATGCAGCAAATAATATAAAGATTATTATTGTACAAATGAAATTGAGCTTTTTTTTTAGCTCTAGCAAAATAGGGGGGAAAAAAAATAGAATGTTTTGAGCATTTAGCAAGTGCCTGCAGAAAATTATAGCAAACGAAAAATGTGATACGAAAAGCCCGTTCCTCAGTGAGCGAATTTCAGTCATAAATTAAAATTTAAAAGTTTAACTTAAGGAAAACTAGTTTTTCATATCTTTTCATTCGTAATCTATTAGTAACAAAATAGTCAGGGAAGAGAAATAGCTAAGTGGTTAGCGTACTGGACTCCCACGCGGGGGATCCGGGTTCGAGTCCAGCTGTGCTGCTTAGATTTTTTTTTCTTCCTAGGAGCGTCTACAGCTCACTGTCCGGTGATAGACAGTGTTCTCTGTAACAAGAGAACACTGTCTGGAAGCCGGCAGTGCACTGAGAAGGCTACGCGCGCTATATGGCCATAGATGTTGACGTGCCTTAAATTAAAAAAAAAAAACTAACAAAATAGTTGAACTAATACTCAGATACCCTTTAAGATCAAGGAAATTTCTAATAAATGATCTTAAATTTGTCCAACTTATCGTTTAGTCTATCTGGAAAGAAGTGATTTTTTTTTTTTTTTTATTCGGTTTTGTAGTAATTTAAAACCCTTAAAAGTACCCAAAAATTACCGGGGAATACTATTTAATATCTTTACTAATCAACAGTGAGATTGGAGTTTAATCTGCGTTTAGGTTGAAGCAGTTCTAACGATTTCTTCAAGATAAGTTGCAGAAAACATGTTGTTGAGGAGTAAGAGACCTGTACGTGCTGGAGTAACTAATCCCGTAGGCTCACCAGCCCCAGCACGCCTCCTCCCAGTAGAGTGACGACGTGACTCCTGCTATCATCATTGCGAAACATCGACCACCACGAAACCATTCCTCAACTCGTGAGCGCGGAGACAGAACTCCGCCGGGCTGACTCACGATCCCGTGGTACCATTTTGGAGCATACTACTCCTTAAAGGCCTAGAATGGTCACTGGCTCGACCATGCATACATGCATCGCCTACGGTGTTACCACACCCTCCTAGCACCCGCTGGGACTTACGGTACTATTCCAGGTGTAGTGGGATTTCCGTATCCCATACAACCCCCAGATAAAGCCACTTCACACGCACATCCCACCATTCCATAACCACACACATACCAATAAATACACACATTCCCGTTCAATACCCACTTGCCTGACCCTATCCTACTTACGCTTACCAAACTACCCTACCCTGTCCACACCACGCTTCACTAATTACACTCATGCCAATAAATACATGCATACCTCCATCCATACCCTTATCCTACTGAGCCACAATACTCGATTTCCTGTGCCCTAATAGTAAACTAAACTACTCAGTACAATACTACTAAACTCCTAAGTTGGGGAACAGTACTCAATATTCCTGCACCCCTACATCCTAACACTAACCTAACCTTAACACTGACACTAACCTAACCTTAACACTGACACTAACCCAACCCCCCTTTATCCCGCTTTTCCTTTTCACCCATCACCTTCTTACAAAATTCCCTCAGCATATCATACCCCTCACTACTCACTAGATCCGTACAACACATACTTAAAGGCCTAGTTTCAGAAGATATGCTCTTGTGAGGGATTGGGAGAAGGCGGAACTATTCCTCGAGGGCAAACCAACCAACTCCCACTCACCAGAAAGAAATACTGGGAAAAATCTACCACCTTCCCTGCTAATTACGACCACCACGAGACCATTCCTCAGCTCGTGAGCTAGAGTAAGCTCTGCTGGGCTGACTTATGATCCCGTGGTACCATTATGTAGATAGAACAAGTCTCCTACTTATAGGTCTATAATGGTCACTGGGCCAGGCAAGCCTGTCCATAGACCTACGGTTTTGGCAACACCCTCCTGACAAGGCCGGGACTTTACCCTGCCATTCAGATAAAGCGGATATTCCGTACCCGAAGTTTCAGAAGACACATTAACTATCTTTAGTTGGACATTTGAATTTTTCTAAAAGAAAAATTGATTACGGAAACAAATAATGTTTATTAATATAATGCAGCCATCGAAGTACATTTACTCTTTCCGTAAATTACCCTTGCAGATCAATGCATAATTGATTTTTCCTCTCGGGAATCTCCCAAGGTACCACAATCTGTTGAGTTAGTTAAGGGATCCTATCGCATCCCGTTAATGGTAGTTTAGGAAGCCGGCAAGATGAGGCAGAATCTCGTGTAAAAGAAGACTGGACTTATTTCATTCCCCACTTAGGATTTATTGCAGCCATAAAAATGCAAAACATGTATTGATGTCCTCCCCAATCATGGCAGTCCTTGCAATAACCAAGCTGAATAGGTAGTTGGTTGATTTAGATGGCAGTGGCTTTTAAGCAAACGAACCACTATTCTCGTAGTGTTACATTTCTGCCCAAGCAGTAAGTCTTTTGTCAAGGCGAAAGAATGTTCGTGAATAAAGAAGAAAGCCTCTATATCTAGGGCCTTTGGATCTCTTGCACAGAGTTTTCGGAAATCATTATCATCCATGTGTGCCAATGGATGACTACGACTACACACATACATAAGACAGATATAGCACTTTGTTCCATCCTTATTTCACTCCTACTTTGTTTCCCTGACGCCTCATAAATTTATTCAACTATTCCTGCCTACCCTTATCATAAACCATATCCTTCGAGCACTATATCACATCTAATACCTTTACCATTCTAAAGAAAATTCTAAAAACAAATTTGTACAGCCTTCGCTCATGTAAGATAGCTTAACTTTTTCTTTTAGTGTAACAAAACTTGCTCAAACAACCAACCAACCAAGTGTCGAGTGTAACAGAAACATAGCGTTGAAGTTATCTCTCTACACGAACTTAATAAATTTACTCTGACGATGGATGGAAATTCGAAACCGATCAGGAATATAGTAAGAAATATGCACGCTACGTCGGATATAGTACCAGATGTTATCACCAGCATTGCGGATCATCCACATATTCAAAAACTTGTTCAAACTATCTCTGTTTAAAACATCAGCGCACTCAAAAGTCTCAAACAATTAATCCATTCCGCGCCCAACAGTAGACAGTATTATGATACCCGAAAAGTGATAAAATGCAAGAGAGGCAGGGATATTGGGGAAAATTATGCAATAAGTGAACATCAACAACATACTCATCAATACCGATAGGCATTTCGTAAAGATGGAGGAAGAAGGGAGCCCTCCTCAGAATCTCTAGGGAGGGCGTGGGGGGACATGGGCTAAGCTCTAGGGAGCGGATGTTTCCTTCTGTCGGCTCCATCCCCTGGAACATTCCTAGAGATAGTATGACTAAGAAATATAGTTTCGTTAAAAATTTTTCTACGAAGCTAAGTACGAAAAGGGAGTGGAGCGAAGGATTTGCCCTGGTCTAAGACCCTCAAGGAAGCGGGGCAGAAGTGTTTGGGCCTAAAACTAAACACTTGGAACCCATGGGCAAGTTTCCCAGCATCTTCCAGGCGGAAATTCACGCTATTGGAAGATGCGTCCAGTTGAACCTTGACACAGGATATAGGAATCAGGAGATAGTTATCCTATCCGATAGTCAGGCGGCCAATTAAAGCACTGAGTTCTTATGCTATCAGTTCTAAAATGGTATGGGAATACCTAGGTAAGCTTAATGACCTAGGCAGAAGAAATAAAGTCATCCTATACTGGGTGCCGGGACATGTCAGCGTGGCAGGTAATGAGGTAGCCGACACCCTGGCAAAAGAAGGCGGCGCTGTATCTCCTCTCATTGGGCCAGAGCCCTTTTGTGGAGTCAGTGACCAAGTACTCTTAAAAGAAATCAAGAAGGAGGAGGCGGTGAAAAGAGCTCGTCTCTGGGACACCAACCCGGGACTGAGACAGGCCAAGGTCTATCTGGGTGGTTATAGCCAGGAAAGGTCGAAAGCTTGCATCAGTCTGAGTAAGAATAGGATCCGTATTCTTACGGGAATCCTTATGGGGCATTGCAGACTCAGGGGAGACACCTGAGGAAGCTTGGCCTAGAAGATGATGACACATGCAGATTCTGTGGAGAGATGGAGGAAAACTCTGATACATCTCCTCACAGACTGTGATGCCGTCATTCAAAAAGATTTAGTAGTCTGGGCCGTTACCAGATAGAGGAGGAAGAAATACCTACCCTAGAACCTTCCAGGATTTTGGGACTCCTTAGGGAGCTCAACCTGGAGAGAGTGCTGTAAATGAGCTCATCTTTGGCACCAGAGGGAGGTACAATAGATCAAATAATGGTCGCAGTACAGAACCCTCAAAGAAAAAAAAAGAGGAATTTTTCGAAAAAAAGTAAGGCCAATTTTGCCTTTGCTTGGCAATCAATTTCATTGAGAAATTTTGCAATATCTTTTGGATTAAAGCATCTAGAATGTTATAAAGAATGAGTCAGCTTTCTGTTGCGCGAAAATGATCGTCACAGAACTCTGATTATCAAACCTTTCCCCAGAACTACCGTCAGGGTATTCTCAATACTAATAATAATATCAACCACTTAGCAAATCCAACAAAAGAATAAGTTGTAAAATATTTGTTTCTGTCATTATTTTTTTTTCTCAGAATCTTGTTTTCTTTTTTTTTTCCTTTCCAAGATTTGTTAGCTGGAATTTTTATTAATTTTAATTACATATTTAATTATTGAAAACAAATTAAAAGATATTTAAGAAACCAAAAAAATAATTTTTAGGATAGTTAAGTGACTACAACTAAGTCCTTTACTTACTTGTTACTTTTTTTAAATCTAAGAATGTATTGCTTGTTTCATAAAAGAAACTTCAGTACTAACTTCAGTATATGTTATTCGCTTAAACAATCTTCTTTGTAAAACTGTCTTGTCACATGATCTTTTAGTTAAATACATTTAGGACCCAAAAATTAAATAGAAATCTCCCAAAAAATGGATTTGAATACTGCTTGTTACCTTTGTCAACAGCAGTTTGACATAAATTAAACATAAATACCAGCAAGAAGCGCCATTAGGTTTAAAACGTCATGTACAGAGAAAAGAATAAATAAAGGAAATAAATTAAAAACAGGAAGTTATTGTCACTAAAACACTAATCCAATCCCTTTGTTGTAAAAATCTTAACCCCACTCTCGTTAATATTGTCAAAACAAAACAAATATAATGTCCTGTGGTAACCAATAGTGTTTTTTTTTTTTTAAATCTCTCACTGTGTTAATTAAAATTTCAAGTGAAAAAAATGTTACCCAAGGTGCAGCAATTAGAACACAAACTTGCTTTTTTTTTTTAAAAAAAAAAAAACGAATCTTTAATATATTTCGAAATAATGAAAAATGATAAGTAGAACCATCAATTTAGTAAAATTTCATTATCTTTTATAAACAGCGACAAACAATTTTCATTATTTTAAATTATAAACAAGTCTTTAAAAAAAAAAAAAATAAAACAAGCAACTAGACTAGCAAGAAAAAAAAAAACAAATAAATTTTAAAATTATTCATCATGGTTCCAAAATATTTTGAAAAAAAAAATAAATAAATAAAAGCAAGTAAAAATGTATATTACATAACACAGCTTGATTTGAAAAGCTCTTAAGTAAGTCACAAATAAAGTATAAAATTAGAAACAAGATTAACATAAATAATTTCTTTTTAATAAAAAAACAAAAACAACAAAATAAAGAATATAAATAAATTGAAAAAAAAAAAAATGTATAATACTCACCGTCAGGTCGACATATCTGGATACGATCTTCTGACAATAGCACGGACACACACACACACACACAAACTGAATTTAACACTATTTTTTTTTTTTTTTATTATTATTATTAAATATATTTATTATAATTATTTTATTTCTTTTTAAATTTCATTAAAAAAATTATAATGAAAACTGAAAACTTTGTAAAAGACACTGTTTCTTATTTTATTTTTAATTATAAAAACACTGATTTTATTTTTTTTTTTTTTTTAGAAAATATGTCCGTGAATATTTTATAAAGCTTTTTCACGGTTATTGTTATACAGGGAAGATCCTGAGTGTTCAGGAAGGAGAGAAGAAGACCTGAGTTCGTACATTGCCCATTACTGCAACAAGACTTCTCTTCAAAATAGTTGCTGGCAAAATATTCCAGAACTCAGATGCAATAAATGACCGTTAAAAATTAGGTTTCTATAAGAAAAGCCTACCGGAGGACTCATCCTGAACTGTAAACACCCTAGAGACTCAGGATTATTTTTAACATACTACATATTTTAAAATGATAAATGTAACATTTTAATAAATGACCAGTCTTAAATCTGGGATTAAAACTGTTTAGTTTTAAGGTTAGATAATTTCGGTTTGATTCTTTATTGCAGCGGAACGATTAAAGCAATTAGGTAACTTTGTAAAGAGTATTGAATGAGTATGATTAGAGATTAAAAGAGCGACCACAGAGGTCAATTGGCTGAAGACAATCTGTTAAGACTTCTTGATTAAATCTTCTTGTGACTGACTGTTTTATAGATTGGATATTCATTAAAATCTGTTTATGGATTTAAAAAAAAACGTTGACACTCTTATGATTTAAGCACGTTGATGATTGACTTCTATAAAACTGAGGTTTTTAGGACCGACTTTTATACACCGCGTTGAGCTTAAATATACTTCTGTATAATTAATACAAAAGTCCTTGTGGATTGGAGGTAGGGCGGAGCTTGTTGCTTTTACTGATAGTCACTTGGAAGCGCTGGAGTCGCTTAGATATGTTAGATGCATAGTAAATAGTAACAGTAGCGCACTCCTATATTAGTGACCACACTTTCTATCACAACTGACATTTTAATTAATTAATTTTATGCATTTACGCTATGATTAGTTGCAAATTCTTTCATAAAGCAATTTTTGTTTATAGAATTTTTAATTGCGAAAATTATTTGGATGTTCACTGTAATCAACAGCTGAAGTATAATGATTGTAATGATTTTAAAGTAATTTTATTCGTAATTTTGTCTACAAGAAGTTCATATTTTCCACAATAGATTGTTTCTTGTCCCTAATTTAATTTATGGGGTGTTTTCAAGTACAGTAAACTACCGATTATCCGGGCTAATGGTGGGGAGAGACAGCACGGATAATCCGAATTATAATTATTTATTTCAAAAACACAACATATTATACATTTCTAAGGCAGACAATTATTTTTAACATATTCAATGCTCATTATAATTAGGAAAATCTGGATTTTGGTTTGTTTGCAGAAATCTTGTAATGATTTTTTTTAATATCTGTTCGAATTTTTCTAAGAGCTATTATGTCGTTATACTCGAATTCCCATCTGTCGATATGCTCCAACAAAGTGTCAACAGAATTCAGGGCCGTGTAGTAACTTATAAGATTGATAATTTCTTCTCCACTTTCAGCTTCGTTCTCTTGCTCTTCTCGTTGAAAGAGATCGGAAATAATATCCGCGTCACTCATTACTTGTAAACCTCCATCACATGAATCACGTTCTCTAACCACTCCTCAATATTTTCTCCATCAACATTTTTGCCATTAGCTCACTCATTTCAAATACTATTTCTCTTGTCTCAGGCTCGATAGAATCCAAAAAAAAATCACCTTCTACAATTGGTAGAATTTTCCTCCACGATTGAACGAGTGGCTTTATTTTGTTCCAAGATTGAGTTACACCATGTATCGCATCCAGTATTGTCATTTTTTTTCCAAAATTTAATCGAACCATCGCCTTCATTACAAATACTTTTAATAAGGTCATTGCGGTATTATTGTTTCATTAACGAGTAACCCCTTGATCCATTAATGTATTCCCAAGTATTTTAAATTAAATTCATGCACGGATAATCCGCAAACTGGATAATCCGCATACGGATAATCGGGAGTTTACTGTATTTTTTTTTTTTTTAATTTAAGGCGCGTCAACATCTATGGTCATTGGCGCCCGGAGCCTTCTCAGTGCACTGCCGACCTCCGGACAGTGTTCTCTCGTTACAGATAGCACTGTTCATCACCGGACAGTAAGCTATAGGGGCTCCTAGGAAGAAAAAAAAATCTAAGGGCATATTTGTTCTTTCAAATAATGATCAATAATCAATTTTAATTTTTACTATGTCACTGACAAATAAGCAAAGAAACAATAAAATCCTAAATATTTTTGGCTAAGGTTTGCTAAAAATGATGCCTCTAAGTTAATCATTGACATGAATGCTTCGTATCATTTAATGAAATGTTTTGGTGTTGATTTTGTTCTGTTTCAACAATTGTTTTTTGCTCACCTCATTTCACCTCTGCCTCAAGTCTTTGGCTCGCTCACTTCTAATTCACATCTTCCTAATATCAACTTGTTCTTTGTCGATCCATCTTTTAGACTTGTGTCACCTGTCAGTCTATCATCAGAGTCAATTCTTTTCTTTGATATATCCTACTTTTTCCCTCTCCCCTTCTATAATTGGTAGTATTACTAGATTACGTTTTGTATATTATGCCTCATTCTTATCATATTAACCGGCATTTCCCAGGGTTGCCGTCAATCAATTTCCTCATCAAGGAAGATTTCCTTTTCTTTGTCAAGTCTTCATCTCTCAGATCTGCCTTCCATTTCTTCCTCTCTCTCTCACTCTTTTCGGCTCCGCAGTGGTGGGATCCATCGCCTCAAAAGATATCCGCTGTAAATGATCATACGAACACAACTTTTTATGTATTAATTTTTCTACGACGGCCTTCTTTATCTCCATTTCCTTCCTAATATCATCGCTTCTTATCCTTTCCATTTTTGTTCTCCTAACGCATCTTTTCCAGTAATCCATATCCAATATCTTACACTCTTATATTTATGGTCAATGCTTTCGTAGTAGCCCACCTTTGTTATGCTATACATGTTATGCTTTAATTAGTGGCCTCAAATTAATTTTCAGATTTGCATACTTCCATGATACTATTTTTTTTTTTATCGTGCTCATCAAGGAAAATTATCATTGAGAAACGAACTGTAATAACTAATTTTTAAAAACTGTTCATATTTCTAAATATGCACTCTCATTATATTTAATCATTCGAATGGACATGTTCCATTATGTTTAATTTATCTCCAATTTCGCGCCTAAATTATGCTTGTCTTATGTTAAACCTGGTTTAAACAATACTTTAAACGCTAAATATACACTTAACTCATAAAATGAAGTTCAAACCTAGTTTTATTTAAACACGACGTTAAAAAAGACTGGCCCTCTAAAAAAATGAAAAATACACAAATTTAAAAAGGTTGTAGTTGGTACCGTGTAGAGCTGGAAAGTATCAGAGATATTTTTCATGATTTCCTGGCTTCTTTTTATGGTATCGACACCGGTTTCGGGTATACGCCCATCATCAGGATACTTTTTATCCAAACAGTGTGATCACATAGACATCAACAGAGCGAATGTATCAACTAAATTTGCTGTGTACAAGCCTACGAGTATGTTATCACACATTGTTTTGGTTGGTGAACCGACGATGACCACAAAAAGAATGCCGGCTATCACGAAAAATATCTCTGATACAAATTTATTTTTGCTTTGACCTATTAAATTTTTCTTGATGTAAAATAGTGAAATAAATTTCTATAAAAAAAATCGTAATTCATTACGAAATATTTAAATTATTATTATTTTTCTATTATAATTTAAAGAAAACAAAAACAAAACAAAAAAAGAACCTCTGTAAAAATGTAATTAATAATTAATAAATATTTTGTTTAATAATTAATAAATATTTTGTTTATTTTGGTTTTAAATAAGAGTGCAAACAATGAAAATCAGGATGCATGCGTACAAAAATATGTGATCATTAATTTTTGTAGGTGTGGGAAAGGTCAGGGGAATTTTAATGCAAAGACGAACAAACAGACAGATATTGCATAAAACTTAAGAAAATAAATAAATAAAGTGCGGAACTAAAGTGTCTCAAGTGCGGAAAATAAAGATAAAAAAAAAAAAATAAATAAAAAAAATAAGGCCAAATATCACAATAATAGTATGCTTTATTAATATTTCATTTTTATTAATTTTAATTATTTTGTAAAAATTATAACCGATTACAAAATAAAAGAAAACAAAAAAAAAAAAAAAATCTATCAGGAACAAAATGTAATATTAAAAGTTCATGCTATTCATAACAAAGATAAACCATTGTGCAAAAAACAGATAAATTGGGAACACAGAATGGATCATTACACCTTAAAAAAAAAAAAAAAAAAAATATTAAATAAATGTGCACAAAATAAATGTTCAAAATGTTAATAAATAAAGCAATGCAAATTATTTATTAATTAGGCAAGCTTTCAAAAAAAAAAACTAAAACTTACAAAATCTGCTGTAGCGACAAAATTTTCAATTCATACTTTTCCTTTATTTTTATTTTTTAAACAAATGAATTAATTCATTAAATAAAAAAAGTTAATTAGTTACATTCCTTTAAATATTAACATAATTTACAAGAATATTATTCTAATAAAATTATTATTATTATTTTTTTTATTCAATGTTTCTTAAAAAAAAATATTAATAAAATGAATGATTAATAATGAATGTGGCATATGAATTGTTAATAAATATTTTGAATATTATTAGTAAAAGAGATTACTTAATATTAATATTTTAAAATTGAAATTTGATCATTATTAAATTAAGATCAAATATAGTTATAACCAAAAACTATAAATATAAATTTTGACAAAATTAGTTGCCTTCAAATATTATAATCCAGTCAAAATATAATTTTGTAAAAAAATAGTTGAAAATATTTACTTTCTTATTTTCTGTAAAGATGTTTTCAAAATTATCCAAAAAGTGGGTAGTTATTAGCTATATACCTTACGGTTGGAAGGCGCAGGAATTCACTTTTGTTTTCCATGCGTGGACAAATAACTAGAGCTAAGAAATTATATCTACGCCTTGTGCAAATTAAAGTATATCTACTTTAACAGTTATTTATTTATTTTTTCTTATGGTATTCCTCAATAATGAAATCAAGATAAAACTATAATATAGAAAACTATGTAAACTATTTTTATGTTAAATTAAATGAATTATAGTATATTAGTTCAATAGTATTTGTACCACAAAATCGAATTTGGCATCTGGCAGCCGACTTTGAAGAGATTCGCTCAAAATATATGTTTATCAATAACACATTCCAGATGGAAATAAGGGGGTACTGATGCTGCTCGCGGTGGTGGTTATTATAAACGTTTCTAATGCTGGTCAAAGAACCGCTGACAATTAAAATGGGCGGTTTCTTTTAAAATGTGTTCAGAACCTTTTATATATATTTTTTAAATTGATAAACGTTGATTAGAATATTAAAGTATTATTATTTTTAAAAGCTCTATGGTTTAAAACTATCTGCCGCATTCTGTGAACAGTATGATATGAAATTCAGAAAGGATGGGTTAATAAAAACAAATGAACCTCAACCAGAGTCAGACAACGCTACATTATCCCTGCTTCATGTTTTAGTTACTTTAACAACAACTTTTCTTGTTTCAGCTAATCAACCGTCGTTGAAATAGGATTTTTATATTTTTTTTTTTATATTTGATAGACTTGAGTGGGAAGGCTTAAAACTTAACCAACAGCAGTTACTGGCTTTTCACTTCAAAGATGCCAAAGGGAATTGGAAAAATTGGTCTTTACAGTAATTCGGTCTAATTTCTAGCCAAAAAATATGCCTCAGCTTTTCCTATTCATTTTCATGGATATCTTTGAGTGTGTTAGTGTTTTAAATTTTTTTTCAGCGAGTTTACCCCACTTTTGATGAGATGTGCTTTCAAAATCAATCGTATCTCAAAACTCTGGCTATTAAAATAGGGCTACCAGTTTAATCTTGGAGAGCATCCAAAAGGGGATACATGCTGAACTTTCAAAAAGATTTACCAAACTCTTGTCAATCGCTACTGATTTTAGATTTGTTTGTGCTGAATGCCAGTAAAACTAGTTAATACAGTCCACTCAGCCGTATTTAAGGGCAACTGTAAAGTCAGAGTAGTAAGAATACAACGTTTCCAATTAAGGACAGCTAAAGGGTTCTTTCTTTCATTTCCCGTCCAACATAGATCTAGTAATAAATGACACTTTTTTACTACTTGATCGATGACAGCATTAGATGTCATTTTTTTCAAGAATTCAAAGGAGCAAGCAAGATGGGCTGTACATAAAAGTCGACCTGATTTTCTTTTTGAAAAAACCTCTAGGAATGGAATCTAGTTTGAACATCTGAATCCATATTTTTTTTTTAGATCTTCCTACGCCTTTGAAATTCAGGTATGACAAATCTCCGACACTTGATATTTAGATACTCCTATGACAACATATGAATCGTACATGGTTTGTAAAAATGTCTTAGTAAATAGGAGAGGATAAATATTGGAACCTCTCTAAGAAAGAAAGTGCAAGACAAATAAAAAGAGATTTGTAAAGCTTCAGCAGATATTCGAAAAAAAAAATCGTCTTTGTGGGGGGAAGCAGTTAAGGTGGGGTTAGATACACCATTAGAATTTCGAAAAAAAAAACAAAAACAGGATACCAAGAAGCTTTGAAGGAGGAACCTCGATTTTGATGGATTGATGATGGAAGAGGATTAAAGGAAAACTGGTCTTCGAAGATGGTGAAGGCACTTACTTGCAAGGCAGATCCAAATGGGGTAGGGTAAAGTGGAGAAGACCCAGTTTCTTTTAGGGCAGTTGCGCTAAAGGATTAGGTAGACATGTAGCAGAACCGAAAAAAAATATTAGTGGGTTGCAGCATCCAAGGATTTCCCTTAGAAAGCAAGTCTCCAAATGCTTACTGCAGTAGTGACTTGGTATTCATGCAGTTCACTAACCGGGGGGGGGGTACGGACATTGTGGTTTAAAGAGACATCTCTATGTAATGGGGCTCATGCCGGATCCATTTTATAGAGTCTGTGAGACAGAGGAGGAAACATCCAATTTATCTTATGAGACAGATTGCTTGGGTTGTGAGGAAATTAGGTTAAGGACGTTTGATCGGAACTGGATGAGAGCTTAGGCTATTTTCCCTTTCAGATTATTGACTGCGGTGAATCTTAGATGGATTATACCCGGGTCTGGAGGAATTTTTTTTTTTTTTAAAGCGCTCTCACTTAGGTTGCAACAACCTTGGCCCTTTTGAAGACGGCTTGGATCCGGTGACACTAAAAAATTCCTTATAACTTCGCCCAAGGTGATCATAATAAATAAGTTTTGTGTCAAGAAGAGTTATCTTTTTTCTTTTTTTTTTTGCTTTTTAGATTAATTAATTAATTAGAAACTAAACAAGTGAGATTTAAGATTGTAGAGAAATATTTTAAAAGAAAAATGGACCATTTTGAGCACTACTCAAAAAAAAAAAAAAAAAAAAAAAAAAAAATCAGTTTATCCAAAAATCTTTTTAAATTAATATTTCTGTTAAGCCAAAATAATTGGGGGAAAACAAAAAAAAAAAAACTATTTTGACTGAACTAATAACAAATTTACTTATATCATTTTTTTTTTTTTTTTTTCTTTTAAGCCCTATTAAAATAAAGAAATAATTTGGGGGGGGGGGGGGTTTAAGAAACAAAAATAACAATTTATAGTGGGGAAAAATATTTAGATACAATAAATTAATACGATCAATTTTTTGGAGGGATAAAAAAAAAATATATATATATATAGAGAAAAATCTACTGGTTTTTATCATTTCAGAAGAAAACAACATATTATTGCCGATTAATACTAACTACAAAGCCTGGTTTATACTTGGTTTTAAACTAAAAAAAAAAAAAAATTACTTAGGGATTTTACTTCTACCATAGATTCAAATTAGTAGTTATTTGATTTGTGATATGAATCCATTACAAAATTAAAATTTGGGGGGGAAAAAAAAATACTGTCTATAATAGCAACGAAAAAACAAGAGAGGGACCTACTTCTAATAAAAAAAAATAAAAAATAATAAAAAAACTTATTATAAACAAGGAAGGGTGATATAAATCCAAAACAAAAAAACAAATAAAAATACACTAAAAAAAATGGCTGGAAACAATAATTTTGGACCATTGCAAGGAGCTGTAATTTATATTTATTTATTTATTTTTTTTTATTATTATTTTATAGATATATATATATATTAAATATCTTAAAAAATATGGTTTTTTTTTGGAAATAGTTTTCGTATTTTATTTTTTTTTTTTTTTTAAATTAAAATAAATTTTTCATTTTTTTCCAAAAAATATTTCCATATTATTTTTTTTTTTTTGTAGACGCTAGATACGCTCAAAAATGATTCATTAGAATCATTTTTTTTTTTTTTCATTTATTT
This sequence comes from Triatoma infestans, assembly GCA_011037195.1. Lineage (NCBI taxonomy): Eukaryota > Metazoa > Arthropoda > Insecta > Hemiptera > Reduviidae > Triatoma > Triatoma infestans. The sequence continues at coordinate 42,140 of JAAEAF010002283.1, forward strand.
TTTAATCGAGCGATTGCTGGCGCCTTGATTCAATAAGACATGGGTAGATAGAACTGGGTCTTACTTGTACCTCACATGGTGGCGGTGCACTGCGATACGATGGAACTATCTTGAAGGTAACTGAACCACGGGCCTCCCTCTACAAGATATATAATAGATAGTGAATTTTTATATTTTATATTTTATTTTACTATTATTATTCAATTAATAAAAATATTAATAAAGAAAAAAAAAAAATATAAATAATTTAATAATAATTATGACAAATACAGTAATTTTTTTTTTTTTGAAAAATGAAAAAACAAAACAATAGTTTCTGTCCAACTTATGATTTTTTTTTGTAATACTTACTTTAAGTTTCCCCAAAAGTCTATTTATATAAAAGAAAATAATAAATTTAAAAACATATTTTTTTTTTTATTTTATTTTTTATTTTTGTGATTAAACATGACTAAATTACTAAAAATAAATAAATAAATAAATAAATAAATAAAAAGAAATCAAATAAAGCAAGCAATACTAAATATGTAATTATTAATAAAAATTATTTACACTCAGCACGCTTTCAAACCAAAATTAAATTTTATTTAGTAAATCAAAGATTCAGCAAAATAATTATAGAATTATTGTAAAAAAAAAAAAATTTTTTTTTAAATAATAATTGATTTGGAGTTTTTTACTTTATTAGTTTTTTTTTTTTTTTTTTTTTTATAAGTGCCTCCATTAAATGAAAATTTTAAAATTTAAATTTGAAAATTATTAAAAAATTCATGTTTCATTGGCATATCTCTCATTAAATTATTTTTTTTTTTTTAAAAAAAAACCTTCTTTTAAATAAATTTGTATTCATTATTAATTAATTTTTATTATTGAATAATCACATACATTCCATAAACAAGCATACTTGCATTTATTATTATTATTAATATTATTTTTTTTATTTTTGTAAAAACTAAATAATTTGAGAGAATAATTATTTGATCAGTTAGTGTATTATGGATTATGCAATTCTTGTTTGTATAGTTGATTAACTAGTAAATAGCTCTTTATGTTTAGTGAGATCCGCAAAAAACAAAAAAAACATCAAGAAGAATCCAAACATAGAAAACAGAAGTATATAAAGGTAAACTTTTCTTCTTTTGAAAGAGAATTTGCTTAATATTATCTCCAGTTTTTTTTTTTTTTTTTTGGATGCCAGAATAGGTTGCTGACTGGATCTACTGTTGTAAAACTGTCCTGAATAGTTTTGCTGTTGCTCTACTTATATGAATCGAACTCTCCTTTCATAGCTGGCCTGGTAACAAACGTTTTATTCACCTAATTGTCTTCTCCTTCACTCTTCGGATCCTATGAATCTTTAAGATTCGGATCCCATTACAGATGGAAGGCCAATGTAATTCGAGAGTTGTTTTTCCGGACTAGAAATGGAACGTGGTGGGTTTAGAAAAATTCAAATTTAGAAAAACCATGTCGTAACTTAATAGATCAAAATGGTTTAAAACCAAATAAAATAAAAGAATAACAAGTGGCCGGGGCTTAAATATGTTTTAAGAAACAATTGGGCAATAAATTTACTTACATTACAAATACATTTAAAAGAGAACATGTATAAAAATAAATCATACTTCTCTCTTCATTACAGATCTCTCTCCACTCACTGTATAGCGATGAAACAGGGACAGACAATGTCTTAAGAGAATTAAGTATGTGATGAAGTAGGAAATACTTAGCCGAAACCATAATCTATCCCCACTTCATAAGGAGATGGTGGGATATATGAAATATTCATATAGATATGTATATATGTTGTTCTTCAGTCCTCTGATTTAGAGAGTATTTTATGATAATTCGTCTAGAGAGATAATACAATGGTAAAAGTAAAAGAGATCCCCTTATATTAAAAAGGGAAATTCAATGGCCACTCTTTAAGAAATTTCTTGGAGGAAACGTCATAAACAGTTACTAAGTGATCACTTGAAAGAGCCAAGAACATACTAAAAAATCAGCAGAGAACAATAATATACTCATTGAATACATCGCCATAGCATAAGCCCAAAATGAAAGAAATAAACCAGAAGGCCCTAGAAAGAGAAGGGAATCAAAGACTATATTAGAGGATGATATCACAAGTAATCCAGAAGTTTGGTTGTGAGGAATTAGAGACAGCATTAGAAGCCGATATATTATAAAGACCATAGATTGGCTATGAATCTGAGGATAATAAGACTTAGTAATGGGTTGTGTTGGTACGAATGCAAACTGTATTTAGGTAGGAAAACGCTTCAAGAAGGATGTATAATGGAAGTGAGAAGGAAAGAGAATTAAGGAATAATTAGGCATGAGATTAAAAATAAACTAGACGCTGAACGCTAATGCTGAACACAGTATAATGAATAGAACACACAAACTGCAAGGAGTTTACAGTAAAATAGACGTTAGGTAGAAAGAATAATGAAGAGACAGACTGGCTGAGTAAATAGGAAGTAATAGATAGGTTGCTGACTGGATGTACTGTTGTAAAAACTGTTTTGCTGTCGCTCTACTTATATGAATCGAACTCTCTCTTCCTAGCTGGCCTGGTAATAATCGTTGCATTCATTTAATGTCCGCTTCTTCGCTCTTCGGATCCTGTGAATCTTTAATGATCTGGATCCCATTATAGATGGAAGGCCTATGTAATTCGAGAGTTGTGTTTCTGGACTAGAAATGGAACTGGTTTGTTTAGAAACTTCAAATTTAGAAAAAACATGTCTTAACTTAATAGGTCAAAATGCTTAAAAACCAGCTTATAAGTACAAATTATTTGAAAAAAAGATATCTTTCTTTCAATTTCAGGATGAAGTCAAACAGGCTAGATAAAACAAGTGTCCAAATACTGATTGTGGTAGTTAAAGGGGTTTGTTAAAAAGCTTATCAGAGTGGAGAGTTGGCTTCGTTTAAACGAAGTGATTTTACGTTCCTACTCTAATGTGAAGTTGGGACCTCAACGAAGCCTAATCTTCAAGATAACAAATGACTTCACTGATATCTTCTAAGATTAATATGTATAGCAGTAATCATCAACCTAGCAAAGTTCTAAAATGGAAGAAAGTTCCTTATTAAAAACAAGCGTTCACCATCTTACGCCTCTGTTCGTCACTTCGTTTCCTCTAAACCCGCGTATAGGTTCTAATTGCCTAGATAATAAGTCTTTAAGAGCTTTAATCAAATGCCCAAAGCACAAGATGTATAATTTCAATTTCTGCCTTGAACAAAGATTTATCTGATCTGCTTAGGCTAGTGGAGATAATAATCTTCGGATCAGCCCTTAAAGTCTCAGAGGTGTCTTCCAAGTCCGAAAAAGAAATGAATCTAACAGAATATATTTGAATGGAGGATGGCCTGAATCATCTGTTTGGACAAATTGACTTATTTATAAATGATTAAAATTAGGTATAGTAAAATGTAGCATGATTCTGCGTCATGTGTGATCAAACAATGAAGAAAAACAAAAGATAATAGAAGGGAGGGAAGTTATCGGAGCCCAAACCTAAATTCACTGGAAACCCTAAATCACCAGAAGCACCGAAAGTCATTATGGCTATATGGCCCAGAAACTTGAATTAATAGGCTGGAAAGGATTAATACAAATAGACTTCTGGAAGGAGGAAATCTAGGAGATGAGAGGATTAGGAAAGTTGTTATATGTGAGATAAGTAGAAAAAAACATCGTTTAAACAATAGAAATAAAACGCTTTGGGTAGTTCTGCCATTTAAAAACAATGAACGAAAATCGGTAGCCCAAAGCAATAATAGATTAGGAACTGAACGGAGGAGAAGGAGATGATGAATAGATGACTTCGAGGAAAGCTTTATAAGGAATAGCATAAAAAGAAACTTGTCTCTGAAGTGAAAAGAATGGAAGCGATGCTAACAAGAAATTTGATATAGGTATACTGTCTGTAACGAGAGAACCTTGTCTGGATGCCGGCAGTGCACTGAGAAGGCTCCGGGCGCCAATGACCATAGACGTTGACGCGCCTTAAATTAAAATTAAAAAAAATATAGGTATACATAAATATATCCATATTTGGTTGAGAGAACCCGCATTTTAACATAAAAACAACCAATACAGTGTGCAATATCATACGAAACTGTTCAATGAAGGAAAATTCTTCGCTGATTATAAGCTAAACAGTCCCGAGAATTATTTAAATGATGGAAGACACTGAATGAAATTGTGCAGTAATGTACATCATATACATTATATAAAAGTTCTGCATTGTCACTGCAGAATTTAGTGAACAAACATCCTCAATGTAATGGCATCCAGCAGAGAAAAGAGAGCCTCCCTTCTCTCTGCTGGATGCCAAGAGAGGCACTCTCTCTCTGGTTAACAGAGACTACTCTCTGACTTAGGCAGGCTAGAGTGGGAGAACCTGTGTATATAAGCCAGAGAGAATCTATCTAGAGATTATCTATCAAATTCACCATACATCGCATCGCGTCATATCTCTACTCCCACCTTTTATTCTATCAGTTTCATTATAAAGTCCAGTGCAGTTGGTGTAAACTTATAGCTACATTATAACTGTGTCTTCATATCTCGTTCATTCAATCAAACCTAATTTCTCTCCTCAACAACTCCATTATATCAATATCTTATCATTGCCTGTCTAGATTGGTAGAATATAAGTTTAGAATAAGTTTCAATAGGAGAATAACAAAGGGTATATAGTTCCTTCTAGATTGACATCCTCGATATAAGATTACTCTGCAGTTCAGTGGAGCCATGGAAAACAGTTTTATGAGTTACATCTCTGATAAATCCACAGTCACACGATAGATATACCCTTTTTTTTTTGAGGAAGAAGAATTACGTCTTTAAAACAAATTTCTAGAAATACTAAATAAAAAAAAGGATAAAAATGCAAATTAATAATTAATGAGATGGAAAATATAAATGATATTGGTTAAATTTTTAATACACTGCTGTCAGTTATCCTAAAACTAAAGCTTTGTAAAGTTTTTGAAAATGTGTCAAATTCAAAATTAATATTAATATTTAAATTATTTGAATTAGAAAGAACGATAAGAATTGTAGGCTAGATGGAATTTCTACGAATCCAGGGCTTATAATAACAGCAACAAGAATGCAGAGATACATAAAACTGAATTAGCGCAAATGCATATAAATAATTACTCTCTCAAATTATTTTTAAATTCATTAAATTTAATAAAAAGAAATATGTAATTAATATTTCAAGAAAATAATTTAAAAAAATAATCTGACCAGAATTTTTTGAAGTGCAGTGACGGATTGGTTGACCACTGGTATTCCATTAATTTCTCTAATTTCATCACCAACATGCAGTGTAGCCTGTCTATGGATCATGCCACCGTGCATGATCCTGGCCACTACACACTTACCGTCCTCATTCATCTTCAACGTAATACCCTATATAGAATAGTAGAATAATAATGTAAATATATAATAAAGTAAATTATAAGTAATCAATATTTTGGTGCTAAATGTTGTAGACTTACAAATTTCTGTAGATATATATATCAGCTTATCTATATGAAAAATTTCGTTTATCCAGATTCTGAATTTATGCCAAATTTAATGTTAAAATGTACAATCCCACTAAATTCGAAGATAAAATTTTGCTCTTTAAATATGATGAATCATAGAATCTGATGATGAGGGGTGGGGAGATTAATGACATGCAGGGGAGGGACCTTTGCTGTCAATCTGAGTCGCATAAATGTTAGATGATGCGAAAATTTGAAAGCAGTCCACTTAGGTTATGTCGATTGATATTGTCATTATTCATGGAGCGGCAAGTTCAAAGAAACTCACTATGATAATAAGGGGATTAGGAATTCATTGTCTAACCGTGAGGTTGAATATTAAATCCAACAAAAACCACGGTAATACATGTTGTACTAGAAAAAAGACTTATAAATCCCAAAGTCGTTGATGAGATCGATTGGTGATTATAATGGGTATGAGAAGAAGAGAATTGGGTTTGAAAGATAAATAAACTAGAAATAATGCTGAACACTGTATAATGAGAAAATAACACAAACTCCCAGGACTTTATTAGAAACGTTATTAGAAACTGGGGATTGAGAGTGAGTGAAGAGAAGAGTATCAGTTGCTTGCTGACTCGTTATAACTGCTTTATAAACTGTTCTAAAGACTGTCCCTGCAGGGCTAGCGCAGCTTTATTTAAACAGAGTCTCCCACTCTAGTCTGGCCTAAGTAGCGAGTGAGACTCTCAATTTTGTCTCTCCCTCTCTGCTTTAGATCCCTCTCTTCGGATCCTATTATGGTGATGGAGGGATGAAGTTAAATAAAAGGGTCTCTTATTCTGGATGCCAAGCTTTAAGGCTTTTTTTCTTAGATGATAAGAAAAAAATTCGTAAGGAAAACTGAAGTAATTTACATGGAACTTGAAACCATTTGCGGAGTGAACCACTAGTCTCTTCAAAAAGAACTGTGAAACGATGGTGGAACCTTTTAGAACTTCCTTTTGACAATTCTGAGGTTAAGTTCCTGTAAATTTAAACCTATTTCCCTATCAACCCACACAACTCAATTATTTTATTGAACTGGTGGAACTATCAGGTGAAAAAATAATGGGATAACGTTTTGTTCACGTAATGTTGCCAAACATAATATTACATAATTCTATCGCGCAATAAGTTTGGCCGATAATCGACAATATTCACCCATAAACCAAGTTTTTTTTTGCGTTACTTGCAATTGGCTGTTAGCAAATTGTTCCAATTCAATTTCGTACGGAATTTTAAGGCAAATTTGAATGTTAAAATGTTGAACTAAAAATCTTCGCCCCCAGACTTTGTGGTAAAGGGGCATCAAATTATTTCCGAGAGAATGCTTTCATTATGCGAAAGCATTTTGCTTAGAAGTATGTTTTGCAAGCGTTGACATAGCTCGAGATTTGGACATTTGCTTAAATATTTGCTTGTTTCGCGACTAAACATCTTTAGGATGTTCATTACTGACACTTAAATTTTATAACAATCTATTGCACTAGAAACTTTTGATAAATTTTATGAGTTCTTCGGTAAGAATGGTCTTTCGTCTTACTTAGCAATATCTCTTGGTGAATGGAGGCACCTGCATTCCAGGCTTTTTCGTATTTCGGATAGTGTGCTTGTACCTGCTCAGATATCAGGCTGCGTTGAAAGTGTCTTCACTTCTAGTCTGCGTACCATATCATATGGGAATCTTGAGGGAGTTGCCCAAATTAGGTATCTTTCTCCCCTTCATTGGTGCCGAGCATGTGTTGGTAAGGCTTTGAGCGTGTCTGTCAAGCTTCCTGAATAGATGGCTTAATGGGTCGTCGGTAATCTAAGATGTTCATTGGGGATCTGTACAGGGCTAATTGTATGTCTTTCAAGGATCTCTCTCAGGCATCTAGTTGAATCCGGACATTATGTTTTAAGAAGACATCTCTTCCTAATGAGGTTCATCCAAATCCCCCCCTTTATAGAGTTTGTGTGGCAGAGATATAAACATCCATCCATCTTATGACAGAATGCTTGGAGTGTGAGGAAATTAGGTCCTCAGCACCTTTAGTCAGAACAGAATTTCTGTGGAAGAGTTAGGGTTTTTCCACTTGAAGTGATTCTCCACTTTTGTTCGGACTATGTATCTAGTTCAGGCTTTTCGTTATTTTTCTTGGTTCCCAGAGGAGCTTTGAATAGGGTAGGGCTTGATCCTTTTCCACTGACCAAAAAAAAATAATGGCGGCGCTAATGTCCAAGCGGGCGATGATGCGCAAAACAAAAATTGGTTTCATTTTGTGGAAGTGTTTGCTTAGAGTGAATTATAAGTGGGGCATAGTAAAGTAATTGCCTATTTTTTCAGGCGGGCTTAACTTCCAACTACCAAATTAGATGTCGTGGACGGGGGCGGAAGCACCTACTTTACTAGTAACATTTTTTAAACAAATATAAAATTTAGCAGTTATACGCGAGACTCGAACTGGAGTCCTCCCACTTACAAGTCCATGTTCATAACCATTACACCAACACCCGCCCCAAGTGGGGCATAGTTTAAAATACGTGATAACTTTTGGACAGTACAAAATACTAGCGTGTTTCGCGACCAAATAACCTTACAAATTTTCATCATTACACATCATAAATCAAGCTTAAATTTTTGTCAATCTACTGCACTTTACTATCAATTTGTGATATAATTTTGATTAATTTTATGAAATTTTCGGGCATAAATTCAGAAAGAATGGTAATTTCTTTTTTATGTTTAGATAACCAAAGAAAAAGAAAAAAAATTATTAATATAAGAAAAAAAAAATTAAAATAGGTTGTCGAAAATTTTAACATCTTACAATAATAAAGAATAAAATAAACACATTAATTTTAATATTTTTTGTTAGTAAATAACATTGATATAAACATCGCCATTTTTTTGTTTGTTTTGTTTTACATATATATTATTTTTGAATTTAAAATTTTTTTTTTATTTCTTTATATAATTTTTACAATAATTCTCAATGCTAAGTTATATAAATTCCAGTTTTAAAACAATAACAACTAAATTAAAAATAACTAAAATTAAATTTCGCAATCGATTGGATCATAATTTAGGTACTAAAAATGGAAAGCCATAAAATATAGCGCGCTTTGATTACTGAAAATTAGAAAAGCATTCCTCTGCATTGTTCTTGATAGAAGAAATTCTGTCAAGTTTATCAGTATTAACTTATCAATGATTTTCTAATTTTGGATAAATTTACAGAATCATTTTTTGTTTGTTTTTTGTTTTAAGCAGAAATGAATGTTATTAATGTCTTATAATAAATAATTCACTTTTTGTTGTTTATGAATTAAAAGAGATGTCCTGGAATTAAACGATCAAATTTAAAATACCTAGAGCTGGAAACAAGAGAAATTACCATTCTGAGGTTCTCACAAAAGGTAGAAGAATGCATCAGCAGAGACATTTTCCATAGTAGCCTGCTTCATTTGTGATCATCGACCGGTTTCGGGCCTTCGCCCATTTTCTGGATGCGTTTTTCAGACAGGGTGACAACACAGAATTGCACAGAGCAAATTCAGTTTACACACTGACTGGTGATGAAAAAAGCATCCTGAAGATGAGCGAACGCCCGAAACCGGTCGATGACCACAAAATGAAGCAGGCTATCACGGAAAATGTCTTTGATGCTTTGCCTAGCTCTGCGGAACCAACCACCAACAACTATGATAGAAGAATGCATTACTACTGCTTAAAAGTAAACGTTATTCCTCTGAAGTAAGTTTTTAATTTGGCAATAACTTTGCTTCATTCTAAGCATCTGAAAGTGCCACTTCTGCTACAATTTCTAGCTGGCCATATACAGAAATTTAGGGGTTTGATATTAATTTTCCAGGGCTTGGAAAGGTTTGAGGAGCGTATCTCTATCTAGTCTTTAGATACTCCTTACGTTTTCATCTAATTTCAACGATTCCAGGGACACCTGCAACATTTGTGGGGAACTAGTCTCTGTTTCTACCCAATAAAGAGATTAAAAGTCCCAACAAGAACCGGGGGAACAAGTGGTGTTAATGGGTAGTACGAAATTAGCCTTAATAGTAGAATGAATGACATAAAATTCATTAATGCATTTTTACTATATTTAATGAATTTTGTGAGGAGAAATGAGTGACCGAGCGAATAGTGTTGTTATAAGTTTTAACTTTTTTTTTTTAACTTGGTGAAAATCTCCATTATTGAAGGAAAAAATCTTTGAGAGTTTTGCTTTAGATTCTTCAATAAGCAGTGTTGCTCTTGAAAGCTTAACTGACTCCTTTCTACTTAGTCGTTTGTTAGACTCTTTCAAGAATTGCATTTTAATCCTTGAAGGCTGATCTTAAGGCTTGCTTAAGCCTTCCACCAGATTGCCTAGATATCCTAATTGTTGGCGGGAGCTAGAAACAGTTTCTAGGGAGACAGGAAGGAAACTTGCCTCTCGAGGTTGTAGCCCATTCGCCCATAATACAGTTTAGTGGAAATGACAGTGCAAGGTAAATTCTATTGCGATGATAGCCCTTGTTTAAGATTGGTATCAACAACATAGACTTTAGAGCCATATTATGGCAGATCTCCTTACATTTCCATTTTAATGGCAAATAAGCTACACTGGGGTCACTTAGAGCGTAGAAGCGTCAGTTTGGGCTGTAATAATTATAATGTTACAATATATCTTTTCCTTGAAAGGAAATTATTTTCTTGTTTTGTTTCCAGCCTATCTTCGAAATTTGGCAGCTTAAAATTTAGGGTTTTTAAAAAAAATAAAAAATTATTTGCATCCTTTCTGAGCTCCTCTTTTATCAGAAAACCAAAATACCTCTTAAGTGACTATGGGAAAACCTCTATGAACAGCTCGGATAATTGGATTGCACTTATACACACCTACTCAATGATTGCAATTATTAGAAATTTATTAATATTAAAAGCTTACAGGGTCATATTTTGAATTGTCAAAGTTTAATTGAGGTGGTAGAAAGATTATACAAATTTTTGGCTTAAAAAATTGCAGGCATTTTTTTAGTAAAAATTAAACCTTATTCATTCAAATAAAACTTGTTTTAACTAAATGAAACCTTTCTCCAAAAATCAAATTAAACAATTAGATCGTAAACATGTTTAAATTGCGTGAAAAGTGTTTAATTTTGATTGAAGGGAAGTTTTTAATTAGTTTGCAAATTATTGTTAACATGAACTACTCCGCCACCAAATCCTTTTATCTGACCTAAGGATAATAATATATTAGGTGAAAAAGGATTGTGAACATCTCTTACACAAAACAAATTTGGGAAAAGCCCAAATTTTGAGAACAATCTCTAATAATTCACAAATCTTTTATCATAAACATTAATATTTTTAAATAGACAATTTATTGTTATTTATTTTAAATAATCCGCACCATTGGTTCGTCGGTATTTTTCTGAAATTGAACCAGCCTGACCCTGGTGACATTTTCTAGTTCGAGGTCACCGTTGGGCGCCTCCAAGTCTTCGTCATCGCCATTCAAATATGGTAGTGGCGGGGGTGTCACACGTATTGCATCCTCGCCATAGATTTCGTGTGCTACTACGTCGTGCGCTTGTAATAATGCCTGTCAAAACAAAACAAAACAAAAAAATTATGTTATTTTATGATAATATAAAGGTATAAATTCTCTTTCCGTATGTGAAAATTAAACTTCTACGCAAATTTTGGCAAAATGATAAGAGCAAAGTTTATATTTGAACGAAGGAATTCTGGAAGCAGCGGAAGAAAGATGCAACAGAAATAAGCAGCTAACATCATGAAGAAAAATGAGAACTTTCGAGCTCTTACATAAACAACAAATGCAAGTATTGATGAGCTACCAATGCAAATAAATTAATATTTAACATTGCAGATACAAATTATAACTTTGATCAAATTACATCATCCACATAACCAATGCTAAATTGATAATGATTTAATACTTTATGTCACTTCAAGACGATGAAAAGATCGAAAGATAATGAAAACAGATACTAAGTTAGAAATAAGGCTAATTCCTTTGAAGACATCATGTCTGGTTTTTCAGACTGGTTAAAGGAAAATAACATCGAAGAATTTTCCTTTTCGCAAACTACAGTATATTTCCTAAAACTTCCAGACAAGATCTATCCAGTTAACTTGAGTTCAAATAAATAAACCTATGCTTAGGGAATGTTCGGTGACAAAGTCTTCCTTGCTAAAGTCACTTTCATCAGATGGCTGATAGCCGAAGCCAAGAATTTAAAGTAAAACCAAGTTATGGTAGAAAGTCTCGTGGGAAAAAACCTCGGATGAAGTGATTCCAAGTTGTGAAGGAAGGACCTCAATGAAATAAGGACGAAATGTGGGTTTATAACCAAACCACTGATCAGAAGACCTTAGTGTTGTTTTGGCGAAGGAAATATTGACTACAAAAATTTTGATGATTGACGGAGCACCATATTTCTGTTCTATATATGCATATCAGTCAAAGCATTGTTTCTTTTTAATATCTGGGATTTTATCCAAACTAGCATTTTTTTTATTGGTCCCAAGCAAATTTAGGATCCTCATCCATCAATAGGGAATAGCTATCAAGTATGGTGATATGCCTGTGGGCGCTGAGCGCGACTCTCCGGAAAAGAAATGTGTCAAGAGAGGTCAAGATACTTATTTATAGAACCGTTATCAAACCTCTGCTCCTATATGGCTCCGGCACTACGCTGCTGGGAAAGAAAAGTGCTACGAATTATTTATGGCCCAGTAGTGGAAAATGACACATACAGGAGCAGAAAGAATGCAGAGCTGATGGCGTTATACCTGGAGGCGGATTTGGTCCAAAGTATAAAGATTGGGAGATTGCGTTGGCATTTGCACCGGATGAAAGAGGGGAGAGCTTCGAGGAAGGCCTATGAAGAGGGAGGCCAAGACTGAGATGGCTAGAGAAAGTGGAAGAAGATCTGGCTAGGTTACAGATCACACAATGGCGGAGGAGAGTTACGGACAGATCCGACTGGAAAGGTGTGTTGATGGAGGCCAAGGTCCTACTACAGGGGCTGTAGCGCCAAGGAGTGAGCGAGAGAATTTTTTTTATTGGTCCTGAGCAAATTTAGGGTCCTCACCCATCGTTAGGGAATAGCTATCAAGCGTGTATAGAGAGCTGACTTCAACTTTCTTTCTATCCGACACCATTCCTAATTCAACTCTTTATACGAATTTGATAACCATACTGATGATAGATAAGAATCTAAAACCGATCAGAACCAACAATGAGATACATGCTACGTCGGATACAATTCCGCATTGCGGCGGATCCAACAACATATTCAACAATGTTTAGAATTCGCTGAATGGATCTAGTAGGCAGGCTAAAGTGGCTAGGTCGTTACCTTCATTAGATGGCTGATAGCCGAAGCCCAAAGATTATAAAGTATAACTGCAGTGATATGAAGTGATAGTGTGTGTACAAAATATCTCAAAACGAAAATTGCTCAAATTTGATGTTTAGCAAATACAGGAAATATATATATATATTATATATTGAGATGGGATACATCGGATAGCTCTGTTTAATAAAAAATAGCAAAAATATAAATTGAGTGAAAATATTGAGTTGACTGTATATAATATAATAGTCGGTGAGCAAATGGGGAAATTAAAATATTAAAATTATATATATATACATAAAAACAAGATTATATAAATTAAATTTAAAAATGGGTAGCATATATTATTTATTATCACTTTCAATATGCCAAAGGAATGACGCTTACCTTGAAACGCAGAATCTTTGTTACTAATGTTGGAAGACCCAGGTGTTCTAACACAGGGAAACACATGCCTATATAGGAGAAAAGGGGAGAGGAAAATGCGGAATAAGGAAATAAATCTTATGTGCATGTAACTCTTAATCTATACACTGCTGCTTGGCTGATGATTATAGATAATAATTAAATGGGCTTCCTGAAGCTGCACGACAGGAAACCAACCGGAAGTAACAACCAAGTGATTTCACAATACACCTATGCCGAGAACCAGTGCTGCTAATTCGACAAAAGGGCCAGTTTATTATCACTACCCAGGAAAACCAGAAATGAAAAAAACTTGGGTTTTCACAATTAAGGGACAACCGAACTGGCATGAATTGTATAAACAGAGTTACTTCTGCACTACAACTTACTTACAACGAGTGTTGCATAGCGACTGACTGAGAAAGAAAATTCATAGATTACCCCCCTCTATACACTTAGGGGACCCAGCCTAATAGATCAGTAATTCTTATCGTATTCTGTTGGCGGCAAATTTAAATTCATATTTAATACCCAACACTTGATATACATTTAGATACCACCACTGACTGCATCTAGCATAAAGGTTGCGGTTAAAATCTATCAACCGAAAGAGCTACTTTATTTAATGAATGCATTTTTTTTTGAAATAGGTTTTTGTTATTTTCTCGAAACGACTCCCATAATTTTCTTTAATTTCATATACTAATCTACAAACATAATGATATATCAAACAAGCAAAATATTAATTGGCCTGGGGCCAAAGAAAAAAAAGCATTTTATCTTTAAAAGTTTATTCAACGTTTCAGATAACTTTGGTGTCCTTCCTCAGAAACTGCATAAACAAAACAAAAAGAAATACAAAAAATTACATAATATAGTTAATGTCTAAACAAAATCTTGAAGCAATGGGAATATATTGAGATGTTATATCGAAACAGTGAACATAAAAATAGAAATTAAAGAATAAAAATCCGAACATTGTAAGATTAAAAGATATTAAAAATTAAAAAAATATGATACCTATTAGGGAAGAATGACTTTTAGAGGAGGTTATTGTTTGGTTATCGTGTACGGTATGTTTGCCAAAGTACGGTTGGTTGGAAAAGAGAAAATTTAAAAAGTTGGGAAATATGAAAAAGTGGTAGAAGAGAAAAATAAATAAGTAATTATAAGAAAAATAAATGAATAAAAATAAAGTAGAAAATGAGTAAAAGATGTAAAGTTTGTATTTTAGTGTGGGGTAGGGGGATCTTTTTTAAGGAAGCGGAAAATGTTTTATAAGAGGAGGCAGCAATGACAACATTATAGATAAAGTTTTTTTTCTTTGGCCCCAGCCAACTAATATTTTACTTGTTTGATTAACAACGGCGAAATATAACTAATGTTTATATTGATAATGATCTGTAAAGGGATCCAAATCATTAAAATATTCATAGGCTCCGAATAGCGAAGAAGCAGACATAAAATGAATCAAAAGTTAGTTATTCCCCACCTAGGCCAGACTAGGGAAGTAAGTGTTCGATTCATATAAATAGAGCGACAGCAGTACAGTTCAGGTCAGTTTATGGACGTTTTACAATAGAACAATCAGTCAGTAACCTATCTACTACCTTCTCATTACTCAGCTAGTCTGTCTCTTTATTATTCTCTCGTTACCTAACTTCCTATTTAACTGTAAACTCCTTGCAGTTTGTGTGTTCTTTTAATTTACAGTGTTCAGCAAATCATCTAGTTTATCCAATTGATTTTTTCTTTTTTATTGGTATTTCTGGGGGCAAAAGTAGAGTTAAGCTTTCCTCTAAAGTACCACTTCAGTACAATGTACGGTTACACCACTAAATTATATTAATATACATTAGAAGCATTAGTAGATTACTTGGTAGTACGACTTGACAGAATAGATTTCTGAGTTTCTCGAAAACGACCATAACGATTTTTCTTCCTTTAAACCCATATTTCCGAATCTTTCCATATTTCCGAAAAAAATCATTTTAGTCCGTTCGGCGGAAAGTTCGTGGCGTCAAATTTCAAATGTTATGTGAGGTTGGTACACTATTTTTGACGTTATCTTCTGGACAATAGAGTAATCACTTGTAACCACCTCTCTGGGTACGTACTTGTTCCCCCACCACTTCTATATTTATGTAAGACAAATGAGTAAAATTTGAAGTTTAATAAAGATTTCTCGATTTATATAATGTAACTGCAAGAGAGAGAACACAAGCCCAACTGAGAGAAAACAGACTCTCTCTGGTACTCTCTGACTTAAGCAGGCTAGAGTGGGGAAAACCTGAATATAAGCCAGTGAGAGATCTAGACATATCTATCTATCTATCAGATTCAACCATATATATCGCATCGTGTCATAACTCTACTCTAACCCTTTATTCTATAAAATCATTACAAGTCCAGTGCAGTTTGTGTAACTTATAGCTATATTATAACAGTGTCTTCATATCTCGTTTAATTATTCAAGCCTAATTTCTCTCTTCATCAATTCCATTATATATACTATAACGTGAAAGAAAATCGTGTGAACGTTTCACAGCATATTATTTAAAAACTCGTAAGGAACAATATGATTTCGCTGGAAAAATAAATATTAATTAAATCTTGAGGGGAAAGTAAGTGCCGCGTACCGCAGAGGAAAAATAAATAAGTTAACATTTTTTGGGGGAAACTGAGGCGTAAAATTTTAATATTAAACTTAATAGTTAATTTAACTCCTCCTTTATTACATTCAGTGCGGAAGTGGAAGAGTGGGAGTGTGTTTGAAATTGAGAATTATGTACGTAGATACTACAGACAGACACACAGACACATACATAGACGTATATATATATATAAAATATATAGTCTAAAGGAAGAAGAACCACAAAATGCCACAAAATAAGCAGTCCTCCCGTCATAAGCATATTGTCGTGACATCTGTCCACCAGATCTCAGACAACTTTAATTAGTGGTCCAGATAATTATTCAAGTTGCTCAACCAAAGAGATAGTAAGAGCAAACACAGTGTGTAATCAGAGCTGATGGCGCCCGTCGTAGAGGTAGGAAGGAGATTCGCTACTACTGTCTCTATCATTCTACTCTTCTGCAATACCGCTCACTATCTGTTACATTGTGTTCTCATATTCACCGTTTATTCTGTAGAATAAAGTTTTTCTGCTCTAGAAAAAAGGACTCTCTTTAACTGTCATTTTGTAAAACGTCATTATTTTTTTATTTATTTTTTGCAAACTTTTAATTGCCTATAACGATAAATAATATGGTGGAATTTTTTTTTTGTTTTTTTTTATTTAAGGCGTCTCAACATCTGTGGTCATTTGCGCCCGGAGCCTTCTCAGTGCACTGCCGGCCTCCGGACAGTGTTCTCCCGTTACAGACAACACTGTCCATCACCGAACTGTGGGCTGTAGGGGCTCCTAGGAAGAGAAAATCTAAGGGCAGCACGACTGGATGGTGGAATAAACTATTGAAATAACACTTAGCACTAAAGCTATTATTAACCTTCGCCAGACTATCAGCATTAAAATCAATTTTCTTAAACAATTGTTTCAAATAAAAGTGAAAATATATTTATTTATTAGGGGTACATACATTTAAGCTATCAGCTTGTTGTAGGGAGTGGGGAATACATTATAACAAACATCTATATATACCAAAATAAAACAGAGTAACTATAATAATAACTCCACTAACAAACAGAAGAAAAAGAAAAATTATGCTTAATTATACAAAATTACACTTAATACTCACTCCTAAAGTTGCAATAGTCATTTACAGAGCATAAATAATTTAGACTCAACCAATTAAGTACTGATTCTTTGCCTTAAGCAATTTACAATATAAAGATAAACACAATTCAATTTATTTATAGAGTCAATGTCTAATATGGAGGCAATTTGAAAGTTTGCGTCTTCTCTGTGTGTGATATACGGTGAAATGAATTGAATTCTATATTGCTGATTATGAGGACATGACAACAGGAAATGAACAACATTGTCTCTTTCTCCGGAATTACAGTATTTACAGACATCGTTATTTAAATTGTATTTAGAGCCCTTGAAATAAAGGCGGGTATCTCTTTTAAATGCCAAGCGCATTTGACAAATAATCCTAATTTTGTTAATATGAACATTGCAGTTTAAATAAAAAGTATTTAAATCGAAAGTACATAAATTTCTATAGAAAAGATTGAAGGTAGAATTGATTACTTTATCTGTATCACAGCTAATGGCATTGTTATTAAAGGCTGTAATCAAACGGTAGAAATGCGATTCCGCAAGTGAACTGTCCTGAGATTACCACAGGTGATCCGCCCCAATCATTGAAAGATATGACCGCATTTCACAAGCCCAGTTAAATGGCACTGTGACACTGTCTGCCAAAGATACTAATCTCATGTAACATGATTTGGGGATACTTTCATCAGACATTTTTAGCAAGCATATCCACCATTTAAGCATTTTTTTGAAAACTTTGACTTGGGTATGGCACCGGCCTGTTTCCAATCTTACATAAGCATCTGGCGTATAAAAGTGAAAATATAATGATGTATACTTTTCTTTTTTTACCATAACTAGGGATGGGTTTCTTCCGGAGGTGTCCATGAAACCGATGATTAACACTCCTTCTTATTTTTACAAATTTTATTTATTCATTCCATGAACAGAATATTAAGTTTCGACATAATGAGGTCAAATCTTCATCTAGTATCATTATTTCTTCCTTAAACGTCCAACCACCAAATGAGGTGGCCGTGGAGGGGGGACGGAAGCACCTACTTTACTATTAACATTTTTTTTAAATGTATATAAAATTTAACATTACGCGGGACTTGAACTGGGGACCTCCCGCTTACAAGTCCATGCTCATAACCACTACACCAACACCTCAAACATAGTGAATATCATCTAAATATTTCCATTAACTTTTCCTTTATATTTTAGTTACGTTATTAAGATGCCGCTCAAGGTGGCTAATTTTTAAGTTTGATTATATAAAACAATAATTTTTCCTTACAACTATTAAAGAAACTAATTAAATAAAGTAAAACTAGAATTAATTACACACTTGAGAAAATTCACTTCTATCATTGAACAATTTTTTTTTTTTTTTTGTAAAGACCATAATGCAGTGTAATTACAGTAATGACCATTTTTATTTTTAATTATAACTTGCACTTGATGGTGAGGCAAAATGTGCAAAAAAGAAAAAAAGGAATCTTCCTATTTTTCATGGTTGAGATGGTCACAGCAGGAATGTATCTGACAAATTAAATTGGTAAATTTACATTTTTCTAAATTATGTGAAGATCATTTACATTTGATTTTTTTTTTTTTTTTTTTAAAGAAAAAGCAATTAAAATTAATTTAATTTTAACAGAGGCCTGACTATTGAAAAAAATAAAAATCAGAGTATAAAGAAATGAGAGTCGACATTCATTCAGCCAGTTTGTAGTTAATTAGGTAGAGGTACTTTTTTTTTCTTTTTTTTTTTTTTTACTTTTACTTGTTTGTGTGAATTCTTTTTTATTTTTAATCTAAATTGGAACTCTGTAATGGCGATTCATTTTAATGGTAACAAGGCTTTTATTACTTAATAAAATACTCTTTTTTTTTTTAAGGAAAAATTATTATTTTCTTTATCTTCTTTCTGTTCTTTTATAAAAATGAACGTAAAAAAAGAAATTTTATCATCATAATTAAACTATAATCATTACTCGTATTCATTGCAATTTAATGCATAATTAATGTGTCCTTGTCATATTTGAAACAATAAAAATCAGTTGAATTGTATATAATTAAAAAAAAAAAGATTGTTAATTAAAGACTTTTTTATTTAATATCTCTTCAGAATTATAACACTAAACACTATTATATAATTCATTACACATAATGACTTAATTACGGTTCAATATATCAAAGTTCGTTCTTTCCTCTCCGCTTACCCACAAAGCTAGCTCTCTCTCTTAAGAGTAATCAAAGAGGCCAGAAGTGTCCATGAAACGGATGAATGTTTTGTATTACGAGAGCAGGAGTGTTATGTTTTGTTTTATTTTAAAAAAAAAACAGATTAATTACTTTTATATCAGCTTACCAGAGGAGTGAGTGTATTTAAGCTATAAATTACCTTTATACCTATAAATTACCCAAGTGATTTTAAGATATGAAAAAGTGGTTGGTTACCTTTCCAAAGGGAAATATTTTTTTTTATCAATTTTTCTCTTTTCTATACAAAATTTTCAGTCGATAATATCAAAAAAAATTAAGGAAAAGATCGGAGGTGATTACCAGAGAAGTTTCAGTCCGGATAGAATCCTTAATGGATTATATCTGTAAGGTCGATACCATAAAGTCCTAAAGGAAAAAGTGTTACGAGCAAAATATGGATTTTTTTTTTATTTTTTTTTTGAAAGGGGGGGCCAACGCACTGCGATCTTTTCCAGTCTATTGTGCTGTGCCCCTTGGGTGCCGCAAGCTTGCCCACAGCACCCGAGCAGATATCCCAACTGAACATCCATTCTACAAAACCTCCATCAGGTTGAGATCCCTGAGGAATCCCAAGTACCCTGACAAGCCATCTGGTTCTTGAATCTTCTCTGAATGGCAGCCTCGCAGTCTGTTAGGAGATATAATGGAGTTTCCTCCAGCTCCCCACAGAATCTGCATGAGCTGTCACTTTCCAAACCCAGCTTCACCAGATGTCCTTAGATATTGGCTTACGATCGTATCAATCGAAATGCTTTATGCAGATCTATGACGAAACTTGGATACCCGGGAGAAATTGATCCGCCCAGCTGAAATGCGCTTAAGTATTAACTAGCGTCGTAGTAGTCCATGGGAAAAATCTCCAAAGAATTTAAAATAATCATCAGAGATATTTTCCGTGATAGCCTGCTTCTTTTAATGGCCATCGACCAGTTTCGCCCATCATCAGGAGGTTTTTGTCCAACAATGTAATAAGATAGACTTGTACAGAGCAAATACAGTTGATATACTGTACAGGTCTATCAACTGTATTTGTTCTGTGCAATTCTATGTTATTACACTGTTTGACAAAAACATCCTGAGCATGGGCGAAACCGGTCGATGGCCACTAAAAGAATCAAGCTATCAAGGAAAATATCTCTGATGCTTTCCAACTCTGCGGAACCAACCACAACCAATTTAAAATAAATTCTAGCCTTAAGCCAGGAGGGACTCAATGTCACCGATTGTAATGGATGTGAGAAGTTGAGAGAATTAGAGAGACAGAATTTAGGAGTGAGATTAGAAATAAACTAGATGTGATATGCTGAGCACTGCATAATAAAATAGAATACACAAACTGCAAGGACTACTCAGTTAAAGTAGCAAGGGAATAGATACAGACTGGCTGAGTAATTAGAAAGTAAGTGATGGGTTGCTGACTAGATGTATTGTTGTAAAAACTATCCTGAACTGTTCTGCTGTCGCTCTATTTAATCATACTCTCCCTCCCTAGTCTGGCCTAGGTGGGAAGTAATTAACGTTTTATTCATTTAATATCTGCTTCTTGCTCTTCAGATCCTATGAATCTTATGATTCGGATCACATTACATCCATCCATACCGATATTACTTAATATTAACATAGAGAGGATAATTAAAAGACTGTCAATTATTTTAATGGCAAAATATGCAATAGAATGAAGTACTTGCCGATGAACTGGCAATAAAAAAATTTTTCTTTTTAAATAAATTAAAAAAAAAAAATATATAAATTTTATTACAAAAAAATTTAATGGCAAGACCCCAAAGTGAGCTATAGTTAGCCTTTCTAGAATTGGACGCGGTTGGTTGCTAAGGACATTGATTAGAGCTAAATTGCGAAAAAGGTTAATACAAGAGTTGTTGTGGTGGTTGGTTTCGCAGAGCTGGAAAGCATCAGAGACATTTTCCGTGGTAGCCTTGCTTCATTTTGTGGTCTTTGACCGGTTTCGGGCGTTCGCCCATCTTCAGGACAAATTCAGTTTATACACACAGCAGTGTGTACAAGTCTTTGCTATCACACTGTCTGACAAACGCATTCTGAAGATGCTCTGATGTTAATACAAGAATAAGACGGGTAGAAGAGGATTCCGGAACCTAGAAGTAAAAGATTTCAAATATTTGGAATTGTTTTAAAGCTCATAACAGTATAAGTGAAGACATTAACTCGGTAACAGTAAAAATAAGTGTCTCTGGTCGCTTCACCCAGAGTTCTTAGACAACTAAATGTGTGTCCCAGGGGAGCAAAGATTAGAATTTACCAAGATAAATCCGTAACCTAGGGAAGTACGGAAGCAGAAGCATTAATCCGCATAATAAAGGTTTTAAGAAGTATTTTTTAAGGAAGGAATGTGCTAGAAAGAAACTGCGGAAGTATTCGGTGAATAGGATATATAGTAGCCACTATTAAGTGTTGTAGATTGCGCTGGCTGGGTGACATAGACATTTGAGAAGCGATAGAAGAGATTAGGGGTCCTAAAGACATCCTAGTGGAAAAAAAGGCCGCAAGACAGGAGGACTTGATTGAAATGATTACAGGATATTCAAAAAAAACATTAATAAATTCTTGGCCAAAGATGGAGAACGTCGGCAAGAGATAGAGATAAATGGAAAGCGGTGGTGATTGAGGCTCTCGGGTCTTTCATGGACCCGTTATAGCTCAAGAATAAGTAAATAAGTAAGTTTATATAAGCTATTAAGACTTGGAAATTCATTAAATAATAAACAAAGTAATTCCGTTATACGTATTAAAATCTCGGCTTTAAAACAAGTTTTTTATTTTTATTATTATTTTTTTATTTATTTAAGTGAACACAAATATAAACACTAAAATATTAAAGTCGTTAAATTAAAGTTAAAAAAGCAATAAAGATTTTAACATTGGAGCAAAGATTTCAAAAGGCTTGTTGTTGCCCACCAGAGACTTGCTGGATAAATTCTCTTACCTTACACTTCAAGGGATAAGCTTTATTTAAGCTTAAAGCTGTTTAAAAGCTTGACACATGTGACAGTACTGGAGAAATTTCAACTTAGTGTAAAGCTAAGTTACCTTTTCTAAAGAGGTAGAGTAGGGAAACGGGGAGGGAGAGAGTGAGAGAAATAGCAAGGTTATACATACGTACATTACATACATATACCGACGACATACATTCCCAGATAAAACTTCTTAACTCCTTTAGCTCCAGTACAACATAACCTACAGTATTAAGCATGTCTAGCCAGACCATTCTAAGCTTTCCTGGAATTATAAGAGAAGTTCTTACACTCGGCAGCCCACTAAGGAGAAAGCCATATTGACTAAAAAAGCATTTTGCCATTGTTGGCTCTAACAATGCTCCGATCAATATTTCCAATATCTCCAATCTGCCAAAAGAAATCTTTATTACTTCTTACGGCCGTAAAAGGGGCTGCGATCTTATCATCAGCTCATTTTCGAATATTGATTTTCAGAATTAATGTATTGAGTTCCCACAGAGAATGAATATGTATGTTTGTATGTTGTAATGGCATCCAGCAGAGAGAAGAGAGGCTCTCTCTGGTTAACAGAGACTACTCTCTGACTTAGGTCTTCTCTCTGCTGGATGACATTACATATGTGAACAAAATATTGAACCTCAAACATCATACGAGTATTATGCATGATGGTTTCCACCAATTGTCTCTGGCAACAAGGTTTCAGTCAAAAACCATCAACCAATGATTTTACAGAAAAAGATATTCCCCCACCCTCAGTTTTTCAGGATTTTCTTTAAACTTCGGTCCCTTATCTATTATATATGTAAATTCCAATCATTTTTCATTTTAAGCATTTTTTTGCAGGTAAATTAATTTTTGGAAGGTTCTAGGAAGGTGCAAAAACTTTACTTTTTAAATCAAAGATTATACATCAGCTAAAGAAGCGGGTTTGGTGTAGTGGTTATGAGCATGGATTTACAACTGGAAGGTTACCAGTTCGAGTACTGAGTATAACTAATCAATTTTATATTAATTTAAACAATATTAAGAGATATACTTCCGGGCCCCGATTCACGACATTTAGTTGGACAATCAAGCTCGCCCAGAAAAGTAGACTTTACTTTACTTAAGGTGGTATCGGTTATCAGAGACATTTTCCGTGATAGCCTGCTTCTTTTTGTGGTCATCGACCAGTTTCGGGTGTACACACATCACCAGGATGTTTTCCTCAAACAGTGTAATAACATAGATTTGCACAGAGCAAATACAGTTGATACACTGGATTTTAAAAGTGTTTGTGTTATGACATAACTAGGTTAAGAAAGGTGTTGCTACCTGAATGGGAAAACAATGTTTCGGTCCTTTAAAGGCGTTGTTCCCTTTTTAAAATGGAAACATCAATGAGTGGGGATGTGTAACTTATATTATGTTTTTTGAAGGAGATTTTACTTTGATAATTATTTACCCATACCATCTTATTATTTCTATTTATTAATTTATAACAGAGCGAAATAATACGAGAGTGTCAGCCGTGGGCTAATGTGGAATAGTTACTGATAAGAAATCATAAAATCCGAGCTGAATGATCGTAAGATACATAACTGTGTTGAGCAATTAATCTATATAAGCAAGTTAATTTGTTATAATTAAGCATTCCATATTATTAAGCATTCTAAATTTCACCTTTCATCATCCACACAAGCATGTATACTTAAATATAGGTTCTTATAATAGGCCTAGATATAACGAGTCCAAACGGGCTTAAATACAGACTTTTATAGATATATCACTGAAAAGATTATACAAGTATATTATCTAACCTTAATGTAACGTACACTCCACATGAACATTTTATTTTTTGACTTGCATGCATTATTCACATGTGTTCAAACTTAAAGGCTGTTTTATTCACATGCATCATTCGTATGTTCAGACCTACAAACTAGCAGATTTAAAACTAAAACTAAGATCTGTTTGGTTTTTAAGATTTGGAAACTATTTGGTTCAGGTGAGTTGTGTATTGTTAATTGCGTTTTTTATTGTTAGTGAAGGGAGATGGTTTTGAATAGTGGTTCACTAGCAAATTTTGTCTGTTCGTTTATTAAGTTTTGTGTCTTGTGTTTATATATTTCGAGTTGTTTTATTATGTCAAGTCGTCGTCCTTTGTTGCCTGGATTTATTAATTTCATCATGGTGATGATGTCGTCGGGTTTGTGTTTGGGTCTTGTTTAGGTGATTGGCATAATTTGAGTCAATTTTATTGTACTTATATGATCTGATGTGTACGGTAAATCGTTCCCTGATTTTTCTAGCTTTCTGACCCACGTAAATGTCGATGCAGTCCGGGCATTTTAACTTATAAACCACACTGCTGTCATATTCGTCAGTAACCTCAATATGAGTGCGGATTTTATTTGCCTAATAAAAATTGTATGGAAATGTCTCTGATTCTTTCCTGCTCTGCGAAACCAACCACAACAACTATAATCGGTTATTATATTTTACCCAGGTTTCTGAGATTTTGGAATTTTCTCGAAAATGGCTCCAACAATTTTCTATAAACTTGAAATGCTGTAAATGTATAAAAATAACGGTTAATTTTATCTATTATCAATGTTTTGGCTAATAAAAATATGCCCGATTTCCATTTTTCCAAGTTCTAAGAAGTTCTTTTAATGTATTAATTGTAGTAGTACAGAAAGTGGTATGAGTGTTTCACGGGAGATTTTTTTTGTTTATTGGGGGCAGAGGATTATGACACGCTGGACTGTATGTGGTCTTGGTTTCGAGTCCAGCAATGCTGCCCTTATATTTTATCTTCTTAGGAGACTCTACAGTTACTGGCCGGTCATTGAAGCAGAGCAGTATATCCTTCAAAAATCAACAATTCTTGTTGATTACCATCTCATACTACCAATGTGTATTGTGCTCCTGTAAAATGGACCCTTATTTACATAAAAATATATAAAAACATGACCTTTATTCCCCTAAACCGGTCATCTGGACGATAATATTGGCATAGGTATATCTATAGAACGCCGATACATATAACATTAAAATCAGTAGTGCTGGCCAAAATTTCAGTTTACACCCAGGGGTACACAGAAACTGTTTTGTTGGAACTGGTCCAAATCCATGTGTAATCGGGACCGTTGTTGGTTCATGGATATTAAAGAAACAGACAGTTATCTCTATTATTAAGTCACAGATTTTGAGCTTAGTGTGAAATTTGTTATGTCGACTACCTAACATAAATGTCATTCATAAACTTTAAAAAAAGATAAAAATATATATATATGAACTGAATTATACATAACTTCAAAATAACTTCTAAGTCATAGTAACATTAAAATTAAGACTGCAATGATTTTGACAAATTGAAATTAATAAACCGATATATTGCGCAGAAATAGAACTACAATAAAGAAGGGATTAGCTAAGTGGTAGGGGATGGAATAGCAACGCGAAGATCCTGGGTTCGAATCCAGCCGTGCTAACCTTAGATTTTCTATTCCTAGGAGCCTCTACAGCTCACTGACCGATGGACACTGCTGTTTGTAACGAGAGAACACTGTACGGAGGCCGGCAGTGCACTGAGAAGGCTACGGCGTAAATGACCGCAGATATTAAAATGCCTTAAATAAAAAAAAAAACCGGGTTTTCATAAATTGAAAAAAAAATCTTGTGTGACACACTCACACGGTTAACTCCAATTAATATCACGTATTTTCATTTTGAAAGTTCCTTTAATATTTAGAAACTTTAGTTAGGCTGGCCATAAAAAAAAAAGGTGATAACTGATAAGGGTTAGATATAACATATACCTGAGTGAACATTGTGGGCGCCCTCTGCTTAACACCACGTGGTATCAGTTTAATTTTAAACTAAGGTTTCTCACTAAGTTTAAATTTAAACTGTTGTGGTTGGTTCCGCAGAGCTGGAAAGCATCAGAGATATTTTCCATGACAGCATGCTTCTTTTTGTGGTCATCCTTTTTTGTGCTTATTTTTAGAGGAGTATTGGAGTTCTGTCAGTTAGTTTAAATTTATTAGAGATATATTCCTTGATAGCCTGCTTCTTTTTGTGGTCATCGACGGTTCCGGGCGTTTTCCCATCATTAGGATGTTTTTGTCAAACAGTGTACTAAGACAGACTTGCACAGAGCAAATACAGTTGATACCCTCAACTGTATCAATTGTGTACTCAATTACAGTTGAGTGTATCAACTGTATTTGCCTTGGGCAAGTCTAGTTAGTACACTGTTTGATAAAAACATTCTGATGATGGAAGAACACGTCGATGACCACAAAAAGAAGTAGGTTATCACGGAAAATATCTCTGATACATTTAAACTAACTGACAGAACCCCAATACCCCTCTAAAAATAATTTTTAATTTTTTGGAAAAAAGTTTCAAATAAAAGTGAGTGGTAATTATGTGTATAGATAGTATACAAAGGTTTAAAGAAAATCATTGAAGCCGGTTTCGTGAAAATCGTAATAAAACATTCAGTAAAGTCGCACTGTCAATTGATAGATACGGCCCGAAACATTTGTGTCTCAGCTGCGGTGGAAAAGTACCTAAACGGAATACCAAGTTTAGGACCTCAAAACAAGTATTTCCGATTTCGAAAATTTAACACGATGATAATATTTCCTCTTACTTGAAGTAAGAGAAAGTAATAAAAAATAAAAAACTATTTTTTTGTATATTTCATTAAAGAAATTCTTTCAAACAAGAGTGTACTCAATTTATTTTAAAGTGGCTATAAAAAAAAATACAAGTGACTTGATGAGAAAGAGGACGGTGAAGTTTGGCGCGTGAAAGAAAAATATATTTTCCCACAGGGTGTGAGGGATGTGAAGGGATGGAGATTAAAAAAAAAAAAAAACAAAAAAAAAACAAGGAAAAAACAGGAACACCATGGAAAATAATATAGTGAAGACATTAAAGAAAGCGCGCACCCACTCTACCAATTATTGGCCTTAGTACCACCACCCCGGTACTACTAACCCTCAAATTAAATCCATTTTATATATATATATATTTATCTATATAAACAATTTCTATAATAACATATCTCACTTTTCCCCTCACCTGCAAGGTTGGAGTAATAATAAATTTAAGGATGGATATTCATGTATTTCTGAAATATTATATAACATTAATAATGGCTCATTTTTAAATGTATATTTTGTTTTACAACTCTGCGCTAAGGAGATTATAAGGCAACGATTGGAAGGCAGGAGAGTGGCCATATACTCCAACAGTCAGGCAGCCCCGAAGACATTTTTTCACACAAAAGAGTCTCAAGAGTGCTGTGCAACTGCCTATCTTCCATAACTGTGGCGGGTGCTCGAAATAAGTTGACACTCGCCTGGGTGCTGGGAAATGCGAAGTTTCTTGGCAACGAAAGGAAGGGCGGATGTCCTGGCCGAGGAACGGCTCGAAGAATACCTTTATAGGCCCCGAATTCTTCTGCGCGGGTTGCCTAGGAGCCTGATTCAAGGCAATTCTATCAAGAACTGGATAGAAGACCAGCGTCTGCAATGGTGGGAAAGAACATCAAAGCAGAGGCAGGCTAAATTCTTTGTTAAAAAAAATACCAGGGACCTACTATTGAATGCACAACTATAATGATGATGAATAAATATATGTTTAAAAAACCTTAGATAGGGACGCGCGGGGGATGAACTGATGTCGTATATGACTGGTAGAATCCTGATGAAACGCTGATAAAATACTGAAGAATACTCATGCCCTCTTCTTGTGGAGGGAGGTTATATTGCCATCACTCACACATTGACAAGTGTGTAATTACGGGTCACACCAAAACATCTCTTGCCATGTGTTGACCCTAGGTCTTGAATAGGTCGGTGAACAGGTGTGGTAACAGGTTATGGCGGTTATCAAAAGACTGTAGCCAGGTGGTCTTTTGAGTGTTTGTCTATTGGCGGTTATCAAAAGACTGTAGCCAGGTGGCCTTTTGAGTGATTTGTTGACCTTTGTATTTGGCCAGGCGGCTTCTGTATACTGACCGTATAATGACCCTTTTGAAAGCGGTGTGTCTTTGGCGGTCCCTTTGACCGTGTACTGACCGCGGCTCTTGACCTGAATAATAGCGACTGGCTGGCACCACTAGTTATAATTTTTATAATTAAAATTTATATATTTTCCTTCTTGTTATCACATTACAATGGCTATTAATAAAACATCTTTCCCATAATCCTCCCGGGCTTTCCCACCACCAGTTCTGAGTTTTGCTCAGCACCCACCATTTTTAATGGTCTCGCATCAATATGCCATTTTGATAGTCGCAAAAAAAAGGGCAGTGCTGCATTTTTTTTTTTTTCTTGAACTGATTTGATAGAAATCAATAGCCTCTAAAAGTCTAGTAAATGTTAATAGTAAAGTATGTGCTTTCACTTCCCCCCGTCAATGTCATCTAATTTGCTAGCTGGAGACGATAAACCCTCCTGAAAATACATTTTGAAGGGTGGAAACTTCTTAAATGTGATTACTTTGTGGACCAGTGGACTTTTATTAATCCACACAACATCACCTAGGTAGATTAATGTAACAACTTGTACATTCCCTCAGGACTTCCCCTAAAAATCAATTGTTCAGCAAAAAAGATTTAAATAATGTTACAGGTTCATTTATGCTAAGTTTAGTAAACGATTCATGAAAGGTGCATATAGTTACCGATATTCTTCAAACTAGGAATTTAGCAGTGCATTTAATCATGTGCTGTTATTTTTTTCCTCCGCCATGACTTCGGCTATTCAGCGATTCTGCATCGAGCGGCCCAGGATAAAATTTTAGCTGCGCTGACGACTGATATTGTTCGTTTAGTTGGATTCCAGGGAACACATGAGAATAATCTTGGACGCGAACAACTTCAACCTCTCCCCCATATCTCAATATCTCATTAGTAAAAACCTGAAACCAAAATGCCATTTTAGTGGACATCTTTTTTCGTTCCTTTTTTTTCTTGTATTGCACTGCGATCATGAAAGACATCTATTGTGCCTTCGCTGGTTCCAGGATAAGAAATTTTCAAATTAAGGAAACCTATTGTTGAAGAAATCTCTCTGTTGTTTGAGAAATTTTATGGTCTGGGAAGTTCCTAGAGAGGATATTTTCTGTTCCAACACCCTAAGGTTTTTAAAACCTTCATTGAATGGATCTGCTGCAGATAATCTTCTCACATTCTAGGTACAGCCACTTCTCATGCCTTGAGTCTACAATAAATAAATACCCCATGAAGAAACCTGTTTCTATGTGCAGCCGATTTTTACTGGAACTGATTGTTTTTTCAATTCTTTTCCGGTCGTAACTGTCCAGAATTGTCTTAGCCTGTATCAGTCAATGCTCAATGCTGTAGCAATGATCAATTGGCTTCCTTTCTGAACTTTTTCTTTGGAGGTAGTTATCGAGTACGCCCTGGCTCCCAAAAGACTGTAATTCTATTTTTGTTTTTGCAGAGGTCCCAAGTTTGCCAAACTGTAAAGCTTAACATTGCCGCTTTCCAAGACCTCCATAACTCAATGTTTAGTTTCCAAAGACAGGTTTTTCTCTTTGTTTACATATTTCTGTTGGAAATTAAATTTCACTAATATTGCAAGAACAATTCTTTTTTCACTTCGGACTGTAAGAGAAGCTGAACACCTGATGAAAGTTTAGCATACTTATACCCATGATCTATGTTTCCATAGCAAGTCAGACTTATTTCCAGGATTTTAATTAAAGAAAACCTGAAAGATATTCAACATGAATACTGTTATTTTGAATAAGTGAACAGAACGTTATTATATTACCGTGTGTATTTTATCCATCATAGCATGCTTATTGGTTTTGTTCCTGACCGGTTTCAAATTTTCATCCATTGCCAGAGCAAAATCACCAAGTTTGTGTAGAGAGTTCACTTCAACGAACTTGGTGAATTTGCTCTGACGATAGATGAAAATTCGAAACCGGTTAGGAACAAAACCAATACGTATGCTACGACGGATAAAATACCCACGAATGTTATCCTGCATTGCGGACCCACTCACATTTTCAAAAATTTTATTATAAAGCTTAAAACTTAAAAAAAAAAAAAAAAAAGGATTATTGTCAATCAAATTACCTATAAAATAAAGTTATACGCTCATATACTTCAATCACTTTGGGATAATGGTACTAAATTCTTATTTATTTATTAATTCGTGACATCTATGTCATAGTGTGAATGAATAGTGGTTAGTAACACATTCTGGTAGTACTAAATAGTACAATGTGACTGTATGGACAGAAATGACGCAGACATAGATACCACACAGATGACAATAGCCGCTTTATATGCACAATGAGATTGTACTACCCCCCCTTTTCTCTGACATTCTCTCCCACTCTCTTCAACCTAAATGAAATCTCATTTCTCTTTTAGCTCCCATTTAAATTGAACTATCTGCGTTAGGGCGCTTTTCACCCTTGTTTTGATACGTTAAATGCCCGCCCATTGCTTTTCAAATTAATGTCCAGTACATAAATTGAAGAAATAATCGACCGAAGGGGTTTATGAGGATAGTTAAACGGCAAGGACTAACAACGCAATATAACTGTGAAATGATCGCAGA
Source organism: Triatoma infestans (assembly GCA_011037195.1). Taxonomy (NCBI): domain Eukaryota; kingdom Metazoa; phylum Arthropoda; class Insecta; order Hemiptera; family Reduviidae; genus Triatoma; species Triatoma infestans. The sequence goes on from JAAEAF010002283.1 coordinate 73,052, forward strand.
AGAGTACGGGTGGGTCTAAATGGTATATTTCTTCTTTTGAACAATTGCAAGAGTTGTTGGGTATTTTGAATGGAAAAGCTTGTCCGTAAGATATTACCCATATCGTATGTGAGCAATGTTGGAAATTAAAGTCTATTGTTTTCCATTCCCCTTTTTATTGTTATATTTGTGAATAAGTATTAAACCTAGTTTGCAATGAAATTCCTTTAATTTTTCAATTTTACAATCTTTTCTTAACATAATTATAAAATTTCTCAATATAAATGAAACAATGAAATTAACGTTTCCAATTCTCCAAAATATTTTGCTTTGAAAAGTTGCCCAAATTTTTCGATCTAATTAAGAAGCATGGTATGATGAAGCCACTGAAGAAAAAGATATTCAACATTCCTTCTGATTGGCATTGGTAGCCTATATATATAATAATAAAAATCTGTTATGAAACACTCACACAATTTTCTCTTACACCAGTTCTCAAAATTATAATTAGTATATACCAAATTTAATATGAAATTCGTCGAAAACTGTAAAAAAAAACTGTCCAGTAAAAGCGCACTTCCGGTTTACTAATTCTCTTGAAACTCGGAATTTTGGCCATCTATTGATTTCTAATTTATTTTGTTTGGATGATAGAATTGTATTAATAAACTATGATCGCACTTTAGAGAAAAACATAACCCCCACTTCCACCCCTAAAAGTGTCCTAAAAATTAATTTTTCCAGAGAAATGTTTTAAATAAAAGTTGTAGATCTTTGTATGTTTAGTTTATATATAAGAAGTTTCAATGAAATCGTCGAGCCATTTTGAGAAAATCGCAAATAATGTGGGTATATATAGACTATGTTAAAATATATTCTATTTTCGTAAATTAGTAGTTCATATTCCGAGTATCAACTCTCTAAAAATCTCTAACTAACTCCCAACCATTCATCGCATCATAACTCTCTTCAAGCGAATCTGATTCCACTACACCATACGTCTAAACGACCAAAATGACTTGGAAGTAACTCCAAAAAAAGATTAAAGAGTATGATGATAGTCGGCCAGCTTAATCGTCACTGGTAGGCTTTACAAGAACAAATAACGTAAGATGCTAGCAAGTGAGTATCCCTATAGGTAGTACAAAGTAGAAATGGAAGCAGCACCTCAGTTTAAAAAAGTCTTGCGTAGAGGCCAAGTTTCTTGGAGAATAAAAACTTTTTCCATGAGCTTTACGCTCAGATCACTTCAAAGTTCCTAACTCTGATTAAAAAGAAGGATCTTAGGAGTATAAGCTTTATGAGCAGTTGCCACCCAGAGGAAGTTATGGCGGTGTATTGGTGCCTCCCTTAAAGTAGACTATCTAGAAAAAAAGTATATTAATGTTATTGGCTGAATGATGAAGAAGTAAGTAATGGCGTAATCAAACAATAAACTACCCAATAACCCGTTCTACTTCATCGCCTACCCTACCTTCCACCCAGGGCAATATGTAGGAGATTCTATTATGAGAATGGCATAGCTTGCATACATTTCAAGCAAATAACATCAATAATTTAGGCAAATTACTGGCTTGATATATTGTATTAATATTACCTTGTTGTTGAATGTTGGAAATGCTATTTCAAAACAACTTAGGGATTATATTTCAATACGACCTATTGTTTGTACTTCTCCACAACCAAACCAGCTACGAAACATATTGCACGCTCTCTATTCAATCTATTAAAATTAAAACCATAAGCCCATCGGCAATATAGATATTAAATATGGAAAAATATAAAAATAATAAATTGTACAAAAGTGAAAGAGTAACAAAAAACATTCTATTTTGTATTTTTGTATCCATATACAAAACGTTCAAGTTTGGTAAATTACCATGTAAAGTATTAATGGCAGGTTTAACAATGAAGAGGATGGGATACTTTTCAGTTTATTGATCTTTGGTTTTTATGTTTTATTTTCAGGCGAGGTGAAATTTAATATATTTTTTTTTTTTTTTTTTGGAAGGGATGGGTTTTAAAATTTATTTGATCTGGTCAGTGGCAAACAAAGTATACGTTTTTGAAGAGGCGTAAATTTAACCAAACGGCAACCACACAAGGCCACTGTTATCATGAATAAAATTTGTTGGAAATATTGAGATTTTTACCCCAAAAATCGGTTTGATTGAAGCACCAACCGATCCCCCTGCCGAACCCCTGCATCAGTTTAATTTCCTTCTTGCTAAATTATTTCAGCAATAGAGATTTTAGTTTAAGAACAAAATAAGATTTTCTGTAATAGCCTGTAATTTTGGTTACCTCTTTATTGTGAGGATCTCTCATTCCTTAATGGCTAAAAAAACAAGAATGATTATACAAACCTAGGAAGTTTGATTAGTTATGAAACCAAACCCAACTAGCCTAGATATAATAAAATTTTTAATGATGGAAATGTTGGTGTATTAGAAGTTAATTAGGACCCCGGCCACTACTTCGCTTGATAGTGTATTTAGAGAGGATGCCTGCCAACTAAGTCCGGAGAAAAATCCTCGACAGAAACACTGGGTTAATAAAACGAATGCCCACAAGAGATATCTGTTGCATGCAGTTATTTGGTGAGTAGCGACCCCACGGGTTACCATAATATCTCAGTACTCCATGTATTTCATCAGAACAGTATACAATACACTTAAACTACATACACTCTACACTTTATAGATAAGGACAAATACAATACACAAACTAGGATCTCCGTCACTAGTTAATTGGTGGAAGCCTAGGGAGAAGGAAGGAATTAGCTCAGTGGTAGCCCGCTGGACTAAGAACACGGAGGTCCTCCCGGGTTCAAATCCACCATGCTGCCCTTAGATTTTCTCTTTCTAGGAGCTTCTACAACTCAATGTCCGGTGATGGGCAGTGCTGTCTTTAGCTATAGAACACTGCTTGGAGGCATGCTGTGCATTGAGAAGGCTCCGGGGGGCACAATAGATCTTTCAGGTCGCAGGTGCAGGTGCTATAATCACCTAGAACAATCTACAATTAGTAAAACGAGGCAGTGATGGGCATTGTCATTTAGACTGTTGCTGCTCGGTTCTTGTTGGATGTTCAAAACTAATCTGCGACAGAAATCTTGGGAACTTGGAGTCCGACAGATTCCTATATGAACTTTACAAGATCACAGTGATATGAAGGAAGTCGGGCTTAACGCCCAACTACCAAATCAGGTGTCGTGGATGGGGGCGGCGGAAGCGTCTACCTTTTTTTTAAAAAATAATTTATTACACAAATTGATAATTCATAAAATACTACAAAGGAAAAAATAGTAAAAAAAATCTAAACTAGATTTTTCAAAGAAATAATAAGCTATAAATAATTAACCAATCACAGTGTAGAAGAGAAGGTATGAAATGTGGGTTGGTGTATGTTAGGTCAATCAGAAATTTACAATTATCATGTCGACCACGTCCACTTTTGACCCCTTTACTTCTACACTGTGATTGGTTAATTATATAATAGCTAATTATTTCTTTGAAAAAAACATTTTAGAATTTTTTTACTAATTTTCCTGTCGTAGGTATTTTATACATAAACTAGCTGTACCCGGTCCGCTTTGCTGGCCCCTAATATATATTTGAAAGTAAAAACGTTAATTTATTTTATTAGAAAATATTTATTGAAATGAAAAATAATAAAAGTGAATTGAAAAAAAATTTTAATGAAATACAATTTACAGAAAAAATGCATATATTTTGTAAAAAATAATATTTTGATTGTAATGCTTTTCGAATGAAAAAATTACTACTTTTCTTATTGCAATGCTTTTTGATACACAATATTTTTTGTTCTGCCTTCTGAGGCATATACATATACAATGCGGAAAATTGATAATCATATCAATGAACCATTTCAAGTGGCCTTGTGCTTTGTTGATGGTCATGGCAAAAGCGAGCCTTGCCGGAAACTACAATCGTTTAAACTCAAAAGGTGTTAAATGGTTGCTTCTAAAACATTATTCATTATTTCTTTCACGGCAAGTCTAGTCCTTCTGTAGAGACGTGGTGGGTCGATGTTTTGCAAAAGGATAATAGGAGCACCAACTTAAATGTAGAATTTAAGGTGGCGAACCTGGCAAATCAAGCGAGTTTAAAAATTCAATGGGATAATTAACTGATTCATCCTGATTCATAACAGTATCTATTGATTTGAATTTAAATGTTTCGCCAGGCATTATATTATGAATTTTAATGTTGATATCATTTACGTCAACATTTTTGGCAGCCAATATTACACGTTCTGCTAACCATTGATGATTTTTGTAATTTTGTTCATAAATGGAAAAAATACTCTGAATCGAATTCTCTTTAGTGACAATCGAATTGTAGAAATTGTTTGGCAATGTAATACGATTGTGGTTTCATCGATTGGTATTCTTACATCTCCAACATGTAATAGCTGTTGGGCGAAACGCGTTGCTGAAGTATCATTTTTTTTGTAAATCTAAACGCATATTAATAGTTAAACTTAGTTTGATGGCATATGCCCATAAATGAGATGGTTTTAGGCATGCCTTGAGTTTGTCAACAAATGTTGGACGTGGAATAAGTGGTAATGTTTGACGGAATGTTCGATGGAGGGAGTAGTTGAGAGCTACACACGCATGTGGAATATTAGAAACTGAAATGTCAATAAAAACTATATACCCACGAACAGTATTCGAAACATATGCGAAAAAGCCCGTATTTTTCGTATCTTTTGAAAAGCGCCACCTATCGAAAATTTTGTGTACTAAAAACAATCTATACCTCAGTCTCAACATCATATATAAATTTGAGAACATTTGAGTCATTATTTCTCGAGATTTGCCATTACGTTCAACGGACATTCATTTTTATATATATAGATTGTGCAATAACAAATTTTTATAAAAAAAAAATGCAAGAAATCAAGTTATTCCTAACATAATATTTATTGTTTTATATAATTAATGTAAACTATAAAGAGAAAATTCGGAATTTTTATTCTATTGTTGAACAAAAAAAGCAAAAAAAGAATTTAAGCAAATGCAAGATACAATGTAAGTCCGCCATTTTGTATTTGTCCTAGTGGGAACAAAATAAAATTGATGTTAAACACAATTTTCACAAAACTTCTCTTAGACCTGGAGTTTGTTAGCTATTAATACCTATCACAATTTAGCAAGAAATTATTCATCATTGTGGTGCCTAGGGGCCTAGGGCTCTTGGAGAGCTTAAGACGGCCACACTAACAGCGCCCTCTATCTAAATTTAAACCATAATTACTGGTCGTCCCCCAAGATTACCCCCCCCCCAAATCAACTTTACCCGGAAAATGTTTGAAATAAAAGTGATACGTAAAATAGCTGCATTCTTTGGTCCAAAGAAAAAAAATCAGTGGAGCAGTTTTCGAGAAAATTCCCCCCTAAAAAAATTCAAAAGATATTCTACAAAATAAATTATACTTCCGGGTTTATCGTTTTCTTCATATTGGTAATTCTATTAATGCTTTTAATGTACGTTAATATAATATAAATGGGATTATCATAAATTGTACTTTAGAGGAAAGCTTAACGTTGCAGATGCATAGACCCGCTCCCACACAAAAAAAAATTTCTTATTAAAGTGATTAGTCATTTATATATAATTAGTTTAAAGAAAATCGTTGGAGGCATACTTTAGAAAATGACGAAAAACTAAAAAAAAAAAAATAAATAAATAAATAAATAAATAAATAAAGCTATTCAATAAAATAGCGCTTCTGGTTTGACAATTTTTGACCGAATACTTCATGTTCCGGATATGGTAGCCGACACCGTAATGGCATACCAATCAAGTCTGACCATCCTGCTACTTTCCATTTTTGAGATATTTCTCAATTTGTGACATTACTCAGGTAGAGGAACCTCTAAATATGTCTTCGAAAATTTGGATACAGAATTTATCCCCCACTTTTTTATATATACAACGTAATTACCAATAATAATAGTAATAATAATAATAATAAAAAATATCCTAATTAGACTTTTGTCATAATAAAATTAACTATAAACTTACTAAAATTAACGTTTATAATTTAAAGTGTGGGGGGGGGGGATTACAAACAAAGAACGTTGAATAACGAAGTACCTAGTTTAAATGAATTTAACTATACGTACACTTTTTCAGTGTACAGCTTTAGTCAAGGTTTTATTTATTTATTTATTTATTTTTTTGTTTTAAATTAATATAAATTAAATTTTATAGAAATGTAGATCTTTTGCTACTGGACCAAACAGTATTATATAAAATATTTAGTTCAAAACTACAAATAGTAGAATAATTCAAATACATGGGAATATTACCATTCCCTTCCAGGAAATGGTAATATTCCATTTTTGTCCATACTAAAAACAAAAATTAACATAATTACATTAAATTAGTGAGAAGAAAGTCAGCGGTGCATAAATATTTTCTCCACCATAGAATCCACCAGACAGACACATACACACACAAAATATTAGAAGATAAATTTTAAACTGGACCACACAATATTAAAAACACAAAACATCGTCGTCGATAGAGGCGACGCACGACAAACAGCTAACCCCATTGTTTATTTAATGTAATCATCTTTTATTATTTTAGTGTCAGCTTCTGAATTCTCTTTCACTGTTCAGATAAAGTGACTGTTGTCATCATGTTTAGAAATTATTATGAAACAACTGTATTGCGGATGGGGGGACGGGCGATGGGTGTCATGAGGACATAATGCTGTAGATTAACAAGGTTTATCAAATTAACATTTTCTACATTTGGGAATGATGATTTGGGTTAAACACTAAACTTTTATACTTTTCACATTTTTATAGCATCTCGCTTTTCTTAGAGTTGAAAATTACTATTGATTGAAAATTTTGAAGTATTTCAATTTATCACTGCCATTTTACACTTAATGAAGTATATTTTTTTCACAATTTTCTTACTGATAAAAAAAAAAATTTCTGGTGTGAAACACTCACACAACTTTCTCTTACTCCAGTTCTCAAAAATTATAATTGACAAATTTTATAGTTTGTGTACTAAATTTAATGAAATTCGTTGAAAACTGTTCAGTAAGAGGGTACTTCCGGTTTACTAATTTTCTTGAAACTCGAAATTTTGGCCATCTATTAATTTCTAATTAATTTTATTTAGATGATAGAATTGTATAATCAACTATGATAGCACTTTAGAGAAAAACATAACCCCTCCCCACACTTAAAAGTGCCCTTAAATGAATTTCCCCAGAGAAATGTCGTAGATCTTTGTATGTTTAGTTTATTATAAGAAGTTTCAAGAAAATCATCGGAATGATTTTTGAGAAAATCGCGAAAAAGTGAAAAAAATCATTTAGTAAAGTGGTAAATTTAAAACACACTTCCGGTTATCCGATTTTTTTTTTAAACTCGGAATTGCAACAACATATTTAATTCTAATTAACATTATTTAGATGACAGAATTGTATAGTAAACTGAAATAATACTTTAGAGGAAAATCTAACCCAACCACCTCCCCCAAAAGTGCCATTAAATGAATTTTCCCAGAGAAATGATTTAAATAAAAGTTGTAGATCTTTGTATGTATTGTAGGTATCAGAAGTTTGAAGAAATTGTTCGGATTTTTGAGTAAATCACGAAAAAGTGAAAAAAAAAAACCATTCAGTAAAGTGGTACTTCCTGTTGAGGAATTTTGACAGAAGACCCACTGTCGGATTCCATGGTGATACCTAAACGGAATATCAAGTTTGAACTTACTACGATTTTTTGGTTTTGAGTTATGCTGTTCACATACATACACGCACACAGACCATTTGATAAAAAAAATCTGGTCGATTTGATAAAAACACTCACACAACTTTCTCTTACTCCAGTTATCAAAATTATAATTGACAAATGTTATAGTTAGTATACCAAATTTAATGAAATTCGTCGAAAACTGAAAAAACTGTTCAGTAAAAAAGCGCACTTCTAGTGTACTAATTTTCTTGAAGCTTGGAATTTTGGCCATCTATTAATTTCTAATTAATTTTGTTTAGATGATAGAATTGTAGAATCAACTATGATAGCACTTTAGAAAAAACATAACCCCTCCCCACCCCTAAAAAGCCCTTAAATGAATTTCCCCAGAGAAATGTTTTAAATAAAAGTCGTAGATCTTTGTATGTTTAGTTTATATTAGAAGTTTCAAGAAAATCTTCGGAACTATTTTTGAGTAAAAAGTGAAAAAAACCATTCAGTAATGTGGTACTTCCTGTTGAGGAATTTTGACAGATGACCCATGTCCGATCCCATGGTGATACCTAAACGGAATATCAACTTTGAACTTTCTACGATTTTTTGTTTTTGAGTTATGCTGTTCACATACATACTCGCATACAGACCATTTGATAAAAAAACATTTTATTGGACTCAGGCGACCTCAAAACGGATATTTCCGGTGAAAACTCGATATTGAAAATTTGACACGATTACAATACTTCCTTACTAGGAGTAAGAGAAAGTAATAATGTTTTAAGCGAATGTTCTATATGTGAGTGTTGTGTGTGTGTGTGTGTGTGTGTGTGTGTGTGTGTGTGTGTGTGTGTGTGTGTCTTAAGAGAATAGGAAGCTTAAAACTTGTTATAGACACTACACCGCATTAGACACGAAGATTTCTGCTAAATTCAATCATCAACCAGAAGTTCAACTTTATTACTGAATAAGGTCTCCAACGATTTTCTTTAAACTCCGAAGTTGATTTGGGGGGGGGGTTCTGATTGAACAGTAGCGTTACGTTTTTCTTTGTAATACCATATCAAGTGTAATATAGGTATGATCAAAAAACAGGAAATCGGAAGGCTTTGAAAAAGAAGTCATCACATAAACTTTGACATAACAAGTTTCAAGATCAACTTTTGAAAGATTGACCAAGCTAGTTACTGTAGCTAATCCACCTTTAGAATAAGAAAGAGTTTCTAACTAGACACATCACACTCTTCAGGCAACTCGTATATATATATATATATATATATATATATACAACTACCATCATCATCATCATTCTTTGCTCGGTTACTCTAACTCTCTATTTACTCTCTTCTACCTCACAAGGTATCCAAAAAATTTGTGAGCCTAAAAGTCTCACATTTGATACTTGTAAAGTACACTACTGCCATTTCTAAAATCTTACTCTTTGAAGTCCTCAGAAAAAAAGAAAATAGAATAATAATCAATGGACTAAATCAAAGAAAGGTGAGATCACTAGACAGTTCAGTCTAGATAGCGTAAAGGTCATCAGGTTAAGGGTATAAACCGACATCAAATATTAATAATGAAACTGTTTTAAGAAAAATTAATTTACAAATTGTAAACACAATGAATACCCTAATTTAATACCAACATTCTTAAAAGAATGAACTAACAAAAAGAAACGGTATTTTTAAATTAAAAAAAATAATAAAAGGAATGGTCCCGGCCACTCCACTAAATTAAAACGATATATCCCCAAAAGAGTAAGGATCTTCTCCAATGAGTTCCCTTTTGCTTACGCACCATTCGAATGAATTTTCTGTTTGCAAAAATAATTGTATTAACCTCATTTTTGACAAAATTTCCATTTAAATAGGCAACTCTTAATTTCTTTCATTTATGCAAAGTACGTCCCCCCCCCCCCAAGGCGTAAGTTAATTATTATTATAATTAGTATATTACTGAAACACACACACACACACACACACATAAGATATATATATATTATATATATAAATATAAAAACCGTCACTCCATCTGTAAGTTTTATTTATTGTTTTATTGAATATTTTCAACTATATAAATAAATATGCAACAAGTAAATAAAGCTAAGGAGATATAATATGCAATGATGTAATGGTCATGAATGGTAGTTATCCAGCGACAACTACCATTAATTACCCAGAATGTCCGTGAGTCTGATGTCTCAATCGCCTAGGCGAGGATTGCCTGGGAGTGTGGTGGAGGAGAGAGTTTGGCCGAAAGGATTGGGGATGAAGGAGGAGTTCTGTTGTAGAATTTCTTGTGCCGGAACTTTGCTAAATCGTGGACAAAAGGCATCTTCAGATCTGTATGGATTTGTATGGTTGGAAACATAATAGGAAGCTAGAACTCAGAAGAAGGAACTAGAAGGAAGGAAGGAAGAAGGAACTAGATGTCAGAGGATTTTGGACTGCTGGATTTGTATTCTGATATGGTTGTTACGGTAAGTTTTATTAAAAGCCGTATTTTATTTATTTATTATTAATTAATTAATTAATTTATTTATTTATTTATTGCTCTTAAGCGGCCTCTATACGGCCAATAATATTGTCAATATAACCATAAATACTCGTGCTAACCAGTTTCAATATTTCATTACCTTACACGATCAATATTATTGTCAATACTTTTGTCAATAACTGTGCTCATTAGTTACTATTTCTGCCACTAGGAGAGCGATTTTACGTGTTTGTACTCGTTATTTTGTTGGCTTTTTTTTTACCTTAAAAAAATGAATAATCGTACAAAAGCTTGCTTTAGCCATTATTTTGGCGTTTGACACTACTCATAAAGTCCTTTAACCTATTATACATTAAGGCTCTAAGGTATATGCCTTTTAACAAGGAGTAGGGTACAAAACAATACAGTAACATAATTCAATACATACATAGATATATAAAGACTATACATTAGTGCTTCTATGACAATAAAAAGAAACTTGAAAGTTATTAATAAAATAAATAAAAAAAAAAATTCTGGTGAGTAAAACACGAGTAACAAATTATAAATCATATGGATATAATTAAGATAATGACCCTTTTTCTTTGTTCCTGCTTTATTCTTTTTAATAATTATTAGGATTACAGTTTTAATTTTGAAATATTTAACAAAAATTATTTATTCATTAAGCGCAAAAGATCTTAGCTTTTCATGGCGCCAGCAAAATAATAAAATATATCATTCAGTTTTTGATGACTATCTACTTGCAAAATTTTAATTAAGAAGTCATTGGTTATCTCCACTGTTTATATTTTTCCAAATATAATATTTTCTTAACGGTGAGTAAATAGGGCAAAAGGGAAGGGATTAGCTCAGTGGTAGCCGCTGGACTAGCAATGCGGCGGTCCCGGGTTCGAGTCCAGCTGCTGCCCTTAGATTTTTTCTTCCTAGGAGCCTCTTACAGCTCACTGTCCGGAGGCCGGCAGTGCACTGAAAAGGCTCCGAACTTTGGGGTAGCTATATGGGCCCTGAAGGGCTTTGGATAGCATGGGGGCTTGGTCCCTCCCTACAGACAATAAAAATAGGGCAAATTAAAAGGATGTGCTCCAACGTCTCCAGCCCCCGCGTATTGCAGATCATACAGAATGATTTAGTGTCAATAGAATAAGAGTGGTCTTTTATAGGAAACCTGATTTTGTCAGTCCCGCTAAGGCGTAATTGTAGTATGATACGGACTTTCTGAATGGGAGCATACAGTTCGATCGAGGTAGTCGTCATTGGACCCCAGACCGCTAACACATCTAAATAGTGCATTAAAATTTGATTAACAAACTCTCTCAATGTCACATGAAAGGCTATTTATAGCCCAACGCTTCAATAATGCCCTCGATTCTGAACTTGAGATTGATTGGCTATCCCAGATATCCTCTGCACCAATTTTGACCAGCATTAAGTGTAATTGCGAAGACCAATTTTACGTAATCTAACACGTGTTCTCAAATGAATCCGCGTTCTTTAACTTCAAATAGGCTTTCCTTGGGTAGCGGTCCGGCTCCATGTTAAGTATCTTGATCCACCAGTTAATTGCTTTTTTGATAAATAATGTTACTCAATTTCTGCATTCCGAATTCGACTCGAATAACGTGGGAGAAAATATAAGTTTTTTTTTTAAAAAACTGAGTTAAAACGACTTCAATGTTTTCTATATAGCGAAATGCCCAAACTACAGCCGCATATAGGAGGACAGAAGATAATCATGGACTGAAATAGGCGAGAAATCGCATCCCATGAAGTGCTTTTTGATTTATAAATAATGTTTCTGAGTCTACCTGAAGCCCCAGCTGTGCCCTACTAACAAAATAATCCACAGTTTTAATATATTTGACTGAAGAAGCAAAAGGAATTCCCAAATAAAAATAATCTTTACCCTGATAACCTCATTCTTCCATTAAGAAAAAAAAAAAATGTGGGTCCGAAGTGAGCCTGTGATATGTTTGATTTTGTGGTCTGTAAGGGTGTTGTGAGGAGATGTAGGTTGTTGCTTGATGAGTGATAAATAACACCTTAAGATTTGGTTTAAGATATATAATTGATATATATGTATATGACTGACTGCCAAGGACTTTACACTAACTGAACTGAACTGAACTGACAGACTGGCGTGGCTAAGAAGATATGAACGGAGCGATGTTAATCTGATATGTAAATCAACAGAATTCTATCTGAATGATGTCTCATTTCCTATCTCTCATATATATATAGAATTCTGTTCAATTCAGTCTTACACGTCAAACATCATTCTGTTCTTTCACACACCGAACATATCGTTTAGCCACGGCAGTCTGTCAGTTCAGTTAGGTTCTAAACTCTAAAGTGTAAAGTCTTTGGTATACAGTCATATACATATATATATATCAATTATATATCTTAAACCAAATCTTAAGGTGTTTATCTTTCATCATCAATAACCAACATCTCACAACACCCTTACATTGGCTTAGAAGATATGAACGGGAGCGATGTTAAACTGATGTGTAAATCAACAGAATTCTATCTGAATGATGTCTCATAGCCTATCTCTCATATATATATATATACACTGGCCGAGCCTCTCCTCTCTTTGCGAGAGGGGTTGTTTCTCTCCGCTAGAGTGGATGAGTGGTGGGGGTTCATTACCCCTACATCATCCCCAATGTAAGGGTGTTGTGAGGAGATGTAGGTTGTTGCTTGATGAGTGATAAATAACACCTTAAGATTTTGGTTTAAGATATATAATTGATATATATATGTATATGACTGACTGCCAAGGACTTCACACTAACTGTACTGAACTGAACTGACTGACTGACGTGGCTAAGAAGATATGAACGGAGTGATGTTAAACTGATGTGTAAATCAACAGAATTCTATCTGAATGATGTCCCATTGCCTATCTCTCATATATATATACTGGCCGAGCCTCTCCTCTCTTTGCGAGAGGGGCTGTTTCTCTCCGCTAGAGTGGATGAGTGGTGGGGGTTCACTACCCCTACAGGTCGTATACAGGATTCTTTTAAAAAGCTGTATTTCATGTTTTGCTATTAATTTCAACCACTTATTCTTGAGAGACTATTGGAAGAACGATTAATACTGTTTGCTTTGTTTCACTTTCTCGCGATTTACTCGAAAAATGGCTCCGACAATTTTCTATAAACAACTCTATGCTTACTACAATAAAAAAGGCATACTATTCTTGGTATTGCCAACTAAATTTTGAATAAAAATTACTTATCGAAGTACTATTGTACAATTTGTAAGAAGAGAAGGTTATTGCATTCGAGCTAAATTTTCAAAATTGAATTTTCATGGGAAATTCCTTGTTTTGTGAAGTCCTATGAGTCAGAAAAAGTAGTTTTTTGAAATTAGTCTGTACGCGTGCGTACGTAATGGGGCACACCAGCACTCAAACACGGAAAATCCAAGAAAATTGAAACTTGATATTTCGTTTAGGTGCCACCAGAGGATTCGATAATAAGCTTTTGGTCAAAATCGGTTCATTTAACAATCGGATGTTATTATATTTTAATGAAAAGATTTTCAGTTTTCTGTGACCATTTTTTTTATTTCGAAATCGGCCCCGACGATTTTTACTTTCTCTTACTCCTAGTAAAGAGGAAGTATTGTAATCGTGTCAAATTTCCGATATCGAGTTTTCACCGGAAATATCCGTTTTGAGGTCGCCAGAGTCCAAAAAAGTGGTTTTTAGCAAATTGTGTGTGTGTGTGTATGTATGTAAACAGCATAGCTCAAAAACGAAAAATCGTAGAAAGTTCAAACTTGATATTCCGTTTTGATATCACCATGGGATCTGACTGGAGGTCAGCGGTCAAAATTCCTTAACCGGAAGTACCACTTTACTGAATGTTTTTTTCACTTTTTTGCATTTTTTTCCAAAATGGCTCCGACGATTTTCTTTAAACTTGTTATATCAACCACGCATACAAAGATCTACAATTTTTATTTGAAACATTTTCGACGGAAAAATGCATTTAAGGGCACTTTTAGGGGAGGGGTGGGGTTAGGTTGTCCTCTACAATGCTATTTCAGTTTATTACACAATTTTATCAGCTGAATAATATTAATTAGAATTCAATATGTTGTTGAAATTCACTATATTAATAACATAGTGACCCCTACACCTCATTCTTGATCTCAAGCCAGCCGCGTGAAATCGTTTTTCACCGTTTGGTCTGAAACACGAGTGTCTATAGTTGTTGCTGTCAAACACGTATTTCTCCGACAGCTGATGGCAATGAGTCTGTCCTCTCGTTCATTAGTTGTGGTAATCGAACCCCTCCATATCTACGAGTTGCTGTTCCTCTCTCATGAATACGATTTCGGGATCTCATTATCACTTGGTGGAGAACATTGAAGCGATCACTCGCAGCACGCAATGATTTGCCTAACTCCAACATTCCCATAGCCTTTTTTAAGTCGATCTACGCTCAAACGGTTCATTTCGGTATACTGTGTCCTACATTTCCAAACAGCAAACATTAACTAATGGGAGCTAATTAACTTGAAGTTTAATCTTTACATTTGTTTTGAAAGATAATGTGGCTTATAGAGTTTAAAGCACATACTCCACATAAAATTTTGTTTGTATCATTGCCTCATTACAAATAACTTTTTTTGTCCTAAGAGACTTTTTATGAAGGTAATAAAATGCCTACAACATCCCGTCAGCAGCTGAGGTCGCCTATATCAGCGAATTTGTACGTGGTACGTTTCAAATTTTGATTAGTGTATTTAAAACAAAAAATCATTATTAATTTATTATAAAAAAAAAAATCATGAATTATGAATCAGAAATCTGTTGGAAATGATAACAAAAATGTGAAGATATTCCATACAACTAGTAGGAAACCTTATTTATGTTATAATTTATTCAAAACAGAAGAGGTTATGCATACAGTGTTTAAATACAAGTAACTGGCAACAGTTTTAGTTGTTTATGTATTAATGTAATACTTAGTATGCAGCCAACAGTTGACTACAAACACTATGCTCAACAATATGTATGTAGGAGTCCCGTACTTCATCATTAAACATTTAACCAAACTTTTCCGTTTCCCGGAAACTATACCATCTTGACCTGAATTATTTCTAACACATGGTTCTCAATAGTCCAAGAAAGTAATTTTATGGCTGAGTTGTGAAATGATAAATGTCTGATAAGTAAATATTTATTACGATTTTGTGTGTGTGTGTGTGTGTACTTCAAAAAAAAGCTGACAAAGCTTTGTTTGGTATCTCAAAATTTCATGAGATAGTCTTTTTTATTAAATGGGGAAAAATAGGGAGTATAATCCATTGACCCCCCATTAGAGGTAACAGAGATTGTAAGTATAATCGTTCAACCATATTAACTGACCATCTAATCGGTAGACCATACTCGCTATTAGCTGTCATGGTATGTGGTAAGTCACCAGAAACAACTTATACTAAGTAAACAAGAATTCCTTTCACCAGCAATTAATCGATAATCGTGTTCACCATTAGCAACTTCCGTGTGTGCTTAGTACAGGATATTATCTTTAGCTTTTTATATTATAAATAACCTCTGGCTTATAAATTACTGCTATATACCTTGAGTCTTAAACTAATAAACGTTTTAGTTTAATATTTTGTTTCATAATATAATAATGTTGGTCGAAAATGAAAAAAATTACTATTTAACGAATATAAATAATTACACATATGCCTTCTGCTTTACAAACAGAAAAATGCTCATGCTCTTAGTAACCGGAAGTATTATGATCGTATCAAATTTTCAAAATTGAGTTTCCTACCGGAAATATAAGTTTTGTGGTCCCCAGTGATTACGAGAAAAAAAAAAATGTTTTTAGCGTATGGCGTGAGAATGCATGTGACCAAAATACCTCAAAAACGAAAAAAAAAAAAAAAATCAATAGAAAGCTCAAAACTTGGTATTCCGTTTAGATACTACCCGATCTAATCCGAAGATTTTGGGCAAAATAAATCAACCGGATATACGACTTTAATGAATTTTTTTAATTTTTTTTTTTTATTCAGTGTATTTATTTGCAACATTTGTTAAAATTTGCATAACTTTCAATACTCCAATGATTGACAAATTTTATAGTTAGTACACCAAATTTAATGAAATTCGACAGCGTTATTATAGAGAAAACAGCAAAAAATGGAAAAAAACTATTCAGTGAAAACGCACTTCCGGTTTACTGAATTTTTTTGAAACTCGAAATTTTGGCGACCTATTTATTTCTAATTAATTTTATCTAGATGGTAGAATTGTATAATCAACTACTGTATAGCACTTTATGGTAAGCATAACCCCACCTCTCCCCAAAAGCCCCCTTAAATCACTTTACCAGGAGAAATGTTTCAAATAAAAGTTGTTTTAAAGAAAAATCATTCGAGACGTTTTAGAGAAAATAGCAGAAAACTGAAAAATACTTTACCGTAAAAAACGCACTTCCGGTCATCCGATATAATTCAAACTTGGAATTTCAACATCATATTAATTCTAACTAATATAATTTAAACGATAGAACTGTATAATCAACTATGATAGCACTCTAGAGGACAAACTAACTCCACCACATCCCTTCCTCATAATTGCCTTGAAATGAATTTTTCTAGAGAAATGTTTATAAAAAAAGTTATAGCTCTTTGTATTTGTTGTTGACTCACTAAGTTCGAAGAATATCGGTCGGAGCCATTTTTGAGAAAATCGCAAAAAAGTAAAAAATCCAATTAGTAAAGTGGTACTTCCTGTGGAGGAATTTTGATATAACGTAATGTCAGATCCCATAGAAATACCTAAACTGAATATCAAGTTTGAACGTTCTACGATTTTTCTTTTTTGAGCTGTGCTGTTCAAACCACTTTTTTTGGATTCAAAGGACCTCAAAACGTATATTTCCGGTGAAATACTCGATATAGAAAATTTCAAACGATTACAATACTTCCTCTTCATTAGGAGTAAGAGAAAGTAAACATGAAAAACAAATTGTTATCGTTTGACACGATCAATTTTAAAAATTGGTAGATTCGGTTCACTCTTCCCAACAATTATGGAATGTCAATTCAAAATTATTATTATTATTATTATTTTTACTATTTTGAGAAATAAATATTCAGGAAAAGCTCTATAGCTCTATCTATGATTAATGTTGTAAGCTTAAATTTAACAACACTTATATAAACAATACAAAGAGATAGATATATATTGTAAATATTTAAATTAAATATTTTACTTACAATGATGCCCGCATTCATTCGGACCCTAACTGAACAAAGTAAATAGGTTGGAACGAACAGCTTTACCCTAACTAGTGCCAAATCTAACAAAACCACACCACAAACCTTATCTACTAAAATGGAATATATTATCCTTTTGTGAAGGTAAATACATACTATTATTAAGTTTGTATCAATATTGGATATCAAGGATAATCTACATTTTTTCGCTGCAATATTTAAACATCAACTAGTAACTTCTTCTGGTATTTTATCCGATGTAGCATGCATTTTTATATTGTTCCTAACCGATTTCGGATTTTCATCCATCGTCAAAGCTAAATCACCAAGTTCTTGTAGAGAGTTCACTTTAACGTAATGTTTCTGTTAAACGTGAAACCGGTCAAGAACAATATAAATGTACATGCTACGACTGATAAAATACCAGATGTTATCCAGCATTGCGGACCATCCACATATTCGGTAGTAACTTCTTCTTAGATGTTGCTGTTAGGTCTCGGTTTATATAAACAATTCTTCTTAATTTTGCTACAACAGGTTTTGCATTAAATATTATGCATCATCAGGTAGCTCTACAATAACAACAAATTCACTATAGTTTATAATATTATGAAAATCAATTAAAGGAACGATAATTACCTAAACAAAAAGAGTGCAACTACTTAAAAAGTCTTGGAGATATTTTCCGTGATGCGTTTGTACTCAATGGATGTATAAACTAAATTTGATCTGTGCAAATCTATGTTGCCTCACTGTTTGACAAAAAAAGCATTCTTGATGATGGGTGAACGCCCGAAACCGTCGGTGACCACAAAAAGAAGCAGGCTATCATGGAAAATATCTCTGATGCTTTCCAGCTCTGCGGAACCAATCACAACAACTACTAAAAAGTCTCCCTACATTAACTGTATATTTTGGTTTGTTTTGTTGATGTTGAATTACTTGTTGACGTTCTTACTTAAATTTAAAAATTATTTGCAATGGGATTCTAATCAGTAAAGAAGAGCGAAAAAGCACGTTAAATGAATCAAAAAGTTAGTTGCTCCCCACCTAGGCCAGACTGGGAAGGGATAGTTCGATTCATATTAATAGAGCGACAGCACTGCAGTTCAGGATAGTTTACGACCATTTTACAACAGTACTTCCCCAGTCAGCAACCTATCTTAATACCTTCTCATTACTCAGCCAGTCTGTCTCTTTATGTTTATCTCGCTACCTAACTTCTATTTAACAGTAAAGTCCTTGCAGTTAGGTGTTCTATTCATTATACAGTGTTCAGCACATCATCTAGTTTATCCAATTGATTTTTTGTGTGTATTTCTGAGGGCAAAAGTAGCGTAAAGTTTTCCTCTAAAGTACCACTACAGTACAATGTACGATAGTTATCACTAAATTATATTAATATACATTAAAAGCATTAGTAGATTACTTGGTAGTACGACTTGACAGAATAGGTTTCTGAGTTTCTCGATAACGACCATAATGATTTCCTTTTTAAACCCATATTTTCTAGTTCTGAATCTTTCTATTTTTCCGAAAAAAATTGAGGTTGGTTCAATGTTTTTGACGTTGTCTTCTGGACAACAGAGTAATCTCTTCTACCACCTGCTGGATAGGTACTTGTTCCCCTCCCACCACTTCTATATTTATGTAGGATAAATGAGTAAAATTTAACATTTAATAAAAATTTCTCAATTGAAACAGTACAGTTGACAGTTTACGACCAGTCAGCAACCTATCTTCTCATTATTACTCAGGCAGTCTGTCTCTTTATATTTCTCTCGCTACCAAATATCTATTCACCTGTAAAGTTCTTGCAGTTTATGTGTGTACTTCAAAAAAAGCTGACAAAGCTTTGTTTGGTATCTCAAAATTTCATGAGATAGTCTTTTTATTAAATGGGGTAGAGGGGGAAAAATAGGGAGTATAATCCATTGACCCCCATTAGAGGTAACAGAGATTGTTAAGTGCAATTGTTCAACCATATTAACAGGACCATCTAATCGGTAGACCATACTCGCTATTAGCTGTCATGGTATGTGGTAAGTCACCAGAAACAACTTATACTAAGTAAACAAGAATTCCTTTCACCAGCAATTAATCGATAATCGTGTTCACCATTAGCTACTTCCGTGTGTGCTTAGTACAAGATATTATCTTTAGCTTTTTATATTATAAATAACCTCTGGCTTATAAACTACTGCTATATATCTTGAGTCTTAAACTAATAAACGTTTTAGTTTAATATTTTGTTTCATAATACAATAATGTTGGTCGAAAATGTAAAAAATTACTGTTTAACGAATATAAATAATTAGATTTATGCCTTCTGCCTTACAAACAGAAAAATGCTCATGCTCTTAGTAACCGGAAGTATTATGATCGTATCAAATTTTCAAAATTGAGTTTCCTACCGGAAATATAAGTTTTGTGGTCCCCAGTGATTACGAGAAAAAAAAATATGTTTTTAGCGTATGCGTGAGAATGCATGTGACCAAAATACCTCAAAAACGAAAAAAAAAAAAATCAATAGAAAGCTCAAAACTTGGTATTCCGTTTAGATACTACCGGATCTAATCCGAAGATTTTGGGCAAAATAAATCAACCGGATATACGACTTTAATGAATTTTTTTTTTTTTTTTTATTCAGTGTATTTATTTGCAACATTTGTTTATTTCTCTGAAAATCCATTCTCTCTAATCCTCTTTTTCCTTCTCACACCCATTATATATTTCATCAGGGAGGCCTACCGTATTTCATTTCTTCGGTCGTTCGGCAAATGAAGCAAATTCCAAAGGTGAAAAAGTGGTGCATCATGAGCTGATAGAAAAAAAAAGAAGAAATAGTCGTTTTGAAGTGGCATCTTCTCTTGTTCTAAGCAAAACGAATTTTTGGACGGATTGTGACATGCGAAAAAATGGATTTTTACAAACAAAACCGACGAACGGCAACTAGCTACATGGCTATACAGAGAGGAAGAACTTGCCAAAGTCAATCTTCTACCCGAAAAAAAAAATTATGATCACTGTTTGGTGAAAAATATGCCCTAGGAAATCAATGATGAGATGCATCGAAAACTGTAGAGCCTATAACCGCCCAACATCGTTAACAGAAAAGGCTTAATACTTCACCAAGACAATGCTAGACCACAACACAACGCATAATTAACGCTTCATAAAGTTGAATGAACTTGGACTAGCAAGTTTTGCCTCACCCGTCAAAATCACCTGATCACCTGTCGCCAGCCCATACCACTCACTTCTTGGAGCATATCGAAAACGTTTTTCAAAGAAAACGCTTCCACAAACCGCTGAAGGCAGAAAAATGTTTGCCAACAGTTAATGGAATCCGGAAGTATGAATTTCTACGCTATAGGGATAAACACTTTATTTCTCATGTAGGCAAAAAATATATTGATTGTGTAATGGTACCGCAAAGATAATGCAACCACGGCAGAGAGAACAGAGAGAAGACAGGCTCTCTCTGGTTAACAGAGACTATTCTCTGACTTAAGCAGGCTAGAGTGGAAGAACCTGTGTATATAAGCCAGTGGGAATCTATCTAGAGATATCTATCAGATTCAACCATACATCGCATCGTGTCATATCTGTACGCCCACCTTTTATTCTATCAATTTCATTATATAAAGTCCAGTGCAATTTGTGTAAACTTATAGCTACATTATAACAGTGGCAGCATATCTCGTTTATTCAATCATACCCAATTTCTCTCCTCAACAACTCCATTAGAATATTGTAATATTATTCCTATTTTGATTACTAAAGATATGTTTAAGTGAGTCTATAAATTATAATGATTAAAAAAATTCACTATCTGAAACTGATATTATTTTTGGCCCAATTCTATATCTTATTAACATATATTTCTGTTATATATATTATTACTAGTCCAAACTGTTTTGTATTATTGTTTACAGCCTTGAAGGTTAATTAAATATTCCTTCTCGAAATGTTAGCAAATAAGTTTTTTCTTTACTTTTCAATATCAACGGAAGTAAAAGTGGTCGAGGTAACAGGATATACATATAATATGAAATAAATAAACTACATCAATATACGAGAAAAATAAAAAATTATAAATACAAGGTTCTATCGATTACTAATTAGTTTAACCTATTGTAACAGAGCGTTATTTAAGATATTAAAAAGCAATAGAACTAGTTGAGATACTATTAAAGTGACAGTAATGTCCGAAGAAATGTTTTAAATAAATGGAAATATCCTATTAACGCAGTCATTCGGTAAAATTTAAATAAGACAAAGTTATTAAAATAAAAATGAGCCGCCGGAACACAGAAAAAAGGAAATGAATGTAGAAATAAATTTCTACTTCCTTCGCTGTTTTAGCAACGAGAGGAGTGTAGAGAAGTATGTGAAGGGTGGCGACATAAATATTTCTACTTATTTCAACCTTTTCTTTATTTAATAAGTCCGGAGAAAACTTACCCTTATTACTTAATTATAAAAGTTATAATTTTTAAATAAAGAAAATGGAAATAAATTTATGGCTAGTTCTTCACGTGGAACGAAGAATTCCAGCTGGTATTTTAATATTTCCCCACCTACGTTATTGTCAGAGTAATATTTACATAAAACCATTAAAAAAAAGAAACCTGGTATGAAAAACACACACACGAATTTCTCTCTGTAATTTACATAGTTATTATTGACAAATTTCTTTTGAACTATGCATTTTACTACGGGAACCTATACTAAAAAATGGGGCTACCTATATTAAATAAGAGAAAGTAAAAAAATCTGGTGTGAAACACTCACACAACTTTCTCTTACTCCAGTTCTCAAAATTATAATTGACAAATTTTATAGTTTGTGTACCAAATTTAATGAAATTTGTCGAAAACTGAAAAAAAAACTATTCAGTAAAAGCGCACTTACTGGTTTACTGATTTTCTTCACACCCGGAATTTTGGCCAACTACTTATTTCTAATTAATTTCATTTGGATGATAGAGTTGTATAATCAAGTATGATACCACTTTAGAGGAAGCTGTAACCCTACCCCTCTCCTAAAAGTGCCCTTAAATGAATTTTCCCAGAGAAATGTTTTATATAAAAGTTGTAGATCTTTGAATGTTTAGTTTATATGTGTAGTTTCAAGAAAATCGTCGGTGCCATTTTTGAGAAAATCGCGAAAAAGTGAAAAAAAATCATATTTTGTAAAGTGTTAAAACAAAAGCACTTCCGGTTTTCCGATTTTTCTCAAACTCGGAATTTCAACAACATATTTAATTCTAATTAACATTATTTAAATGACCGAATTGTGTAATAACCTGAAATAGCACTTTAGAGGGTAACCTAACCCCACCCCTCCCCCAGAAGGGCCCTTAAATCAATTTTCCCAGAGAAATGTTTCAAATAAAAGTTGTAGCTCCTTGTATATGTAGTTGATGTATCAAGTTTAAAGAAAATCCTTGGAGCCATTTTTGAGAAAAACGCAAAAAAGTAAAAAAGTCAACTAGTAAAGTGGTACTTCCGGTGGAGGAATTTTGACAGATAACGCACAGTCAGATCGCATGGTGATACCTAAACGGAATATTAAGTTTCAGTTTTCTACGGTTTTTCGTTTTTGAGCTATGCTGTTCACATACACACACACACACACAGACCATTTGCTAAAAACCACTTTTTTGGACTCAGGGGACCTCAAAACGGATATTTCCGGTGAAAACTCGATATCGAAAATTTGACACGATTACAATACTTCCTCTTACTAGGAGTAAGAGAGAGTAATATGCGTGATATATGAGGAGAACGTGACCTTCCAGCTCCTCCAGAACCATCCTCTCCCCAAATCTGTACAAAATTAAAAGAAACTCGTTGGTTTCTTCATCAAGAAATTCGCAGAAAAATGAAAAAAAAAAAAAAAACTGTTCAGTAAAGTACCACTTCCGGTCATCCAATTTTCCTTTATCTTGAAATTTTGGCAATACATATAATTTTTATTACGGATGTACAAAAGTCTGTGCGTTTTTTATCTCACAATTCAAAAATTGTTTAATTACTCACCTATTAAGTCTACTCCTTCAAAAATGGACTATCAATTTGTATAAAGTTGAACCCATCTGTGAGCCAACGATATCCAAAAAAATATCCCATTTTCATTACCTCCGTATTTGTAAAGGTAAAGTACAAAATTCAAATCTTCGATTACTGAGAACGTTTTGACATTACGTGTGTAGCCTTGTGTTGTTTTTTCGATTAACCAAAGAGGGAAATTTGGTAAAGTTTATTAGAGTATAGTTTCGATTAGAAGGGACTAATGTCTCATTTATTTGAGTAACTGGCCACGCTGGAATTTGCGGAAATATTACTGCCGATGCAGCAGCAAAGGAAAGCAGCAAATATGGAAGTTACAGTGGAGAGAAGTATGCCTGCCGACATAATTCGTAAAATTAACACCCATGTGTTCCAAAGTTGGCAGCATGTGTGGAGTGCTCTTTCTGTAAATAATAAATTAAGAACAATTAAAGGTAACTGTGCAGACAAGGGACTCTTCCTATCAGGAGAGAGAGGAGGTAGTAGTGGCTCGTTTCAGGATCGGACATACTTGGCTGACCCATGGTTACCTGATGTGTGGCGATCCTATCCCAATGTGTAGTCTATGTAATGTCCCATTATCCGTCCAGCATATTATCATTGAATGTCAGTCGTACCAACTACATAGGCAACAGAATAATATTCCAATCTCCTTAACCGAGGCTTTGAAAATAGACCCAGCTAATGTAGACAGGGTAATAAAATTTATAAAAGATATATAGGTCTTTATGGCAAGATTTGAAGAAATCTATCAAGTGTAAATTACTTTGTACATATTTATAAAATATTTTAACTTTAAGTTTAGAATTAAGAGACCAGAGGAATATAGAGTACTCTACCCCGATATAGAATAGTGTATTATTGAGGTTTAGAATGAACAAATGGCGTCAATGTAACGGTTGGGATACATGTATTTATTGGCGTGATTGCAGTTATGAATGGATAATTGAATGAATGTGTTTGATGTATGAATGCAGTGAAAGGGAGCCAATCTTGGCCAGGGATGGCAAGTTCCAACATTATATTAAGTATTAAAATATGTATTTTCTTTGCGGGAGCCATCGCATAAGGTGGGAGGGTCTGAACCGGGATTTGCACCCCGGCAATTGCGTGAATGAAGGTTGAAAGGGTGGAGTTAAGTACTAGATTGATTGGAAGAGCATAATAACCGAAAGATTCATTGCTCAAAAAAAAAAAAAATAAGTTCGGATGTAATCTCGCAAGACTGTTAGAAATCAACTCTAAATGAATTACGCCCCTTGTAGTTCCAGCAAATGCAATGCATCATTTTTTTTTTTCTCAAATCTTCTCTTGGGGGAACGGATACAGCTTGTTGGACTAATATAATTTTCACGGTTTTTATTTTGTTCAGTTTGTCGAAATAAACCCAGTTTTTATCGTAAGTATTAATTTGTTTGTTGAAACGAAAATCACGCGGGTTTTGAAAAAAGAGGTTTTACAGACTTCAACTTGGCGTGCGGCTTTTGTTGGGGGCGTAAGTTGATATGGAATAATTAATTCGCCAGTTTCTGGGAATATTCCGCTGCTCGCCAGCGGCAGTTTATGGTTATGGATGCTGGTGCAAGGGAGCCGCTTCTACAACTACCGTCAGTAGTGCTGGCAGGTAAGAAGAGAGGACGCCCTAGAACGAAGTTTATTTTACCCTCTCTAAATTTTTTTGTAACCTGATCTGTGCAGCCCGCGAAGCAACAGAGCCACCCCCCCTCTACTTCATTAATTTCAGAAGCGGCGTTAGAGGCGATATAGTGTTTTTTTTTTTTTAAAGCAGTGATGCAAAATCGCCCAAATTTTTCAGATTCAACTCGGCCATTTAATTAAATCGCTCAATAATCTTTCCATGATCTGATACAAGCCTAAACTGAAAGTAAAAGGAGTACCCAATAAGCTTAGTTGTTAAATACCAGAAAATACTGTTGAGGATTATGAGAAAAAACGCAGTGACTTGTTGCATCCTAGTTTTATGTAGATGATAGGATTGTATAAAATATGGAAATGGCACTTTAAATATAAGCCTAACTTCTTCCTTCCCTCAAGAATGTCCCTAAAATGAATTTTCCCAGAAAAATGCTTCAAATAAATTCTATAGCAATTTATATAGTTGATATACCAAGTTTAAGGAAAATCGTTGGGCTTTGTCTTAGAGAAAATAGGAAAAATATTTTAAAAAATCCATCCAAGATGGTACTTCCGGTTGACAAATTTTGAAAAAAAGCTAATTATTATTATTTTCTGTGGGGAGGGACCAAACCCTACGCTTATCCAAAGCCTCACTGGGCCCATATAGCTACCCCAAGAAAAACAACAACAAACCGGGTCTAGAATAAATATCCAGACCCGGATCTAATCCATCTAAGATTCACCGCAGTCCTAATAAATCGGACAATAATCTTAAGCGGAAATAGCCTAAGCTCTTCCACAGACATTCTATTCCGACCAATGATCCTGAACTTAATTTCCTCATAACCCAGGCAATCAGTCATAAGATGGAGGGGTGTTTCCTCCTCTCTCTCACAGACTCTACAAAATGGATCCGGCATGAGCCCCATTATGTTGAGATGTATCCTTAAACCACAATGTCCAGTAAGAGATCCAACTCAGATGCCTGAGAGAGTTCTGTGAAAAACACAGCAACGTCTCGCTAATGGCCTTGTCCGGACCCCCGATGAGCATTTTGGACTGCCGAAAATCAACTGAGCTCATCCATATGGATGAATGCTGTGAAGCTGTCCATGTCTGGAAGCCTGAAAGACATGTGCCCGAAGGCACGCCTACAGCAGACTCGGGACCAATAAAAGGAAGAGAGGCGCCTAATTTAGCAAACCTATCCTCCTCCTCATTCCGAAAAATTCCCAGGTGACCTGGCATCCAGACTAGAAGCACATCCTTCAGAGAAAAAAGCTCTTCCAGTCTTTTAGAATATTCTAATACCAAGCTGGAAGTGAAGACACATGAAAAGTGAAGTGAACAAAAGTTTACCGTCAGGTCTCTTGGTAAAACTTAAATAAAGTATCAAATTTGAACTATCTGCGATTTTCAGTTATTGAATTATACTGACCGCAAAACACACAATCAATGGAAGGAGGCGTGCCAAAGAAGAGCTGTACGATCTGTCTGGGGGATGGTCAGCTGTCTAGGAAATTATGTTGGGACATCCTGGGGCCACCAAAACGTGATACTTGGTGGTTATGTGCAGCAATGGATGTTGCCAGGGATGTGACTACCCTGTTTAGAGCGAGAGTAACTCCCAAGAGAGGGATGTTTGGAGGAGACTTATTGCGGACGCCGGGACTCATGGGTTGTGGAGACATGGATGATGATGATGATATTATGACACACACGCACATACATACAAACAATAAGAGAAAGTGTGAGAGAGATTTTCTGCAGCACAGTGCAGCTAACCGGAATTCGACCATATTGTAAACCATCAGGCAACGCTCTTTTCCATCCCTAATACATCTTGGCAGTTCAGTGTTGAACTTAACCTCATAGATTCCCCAGAATCTTAAATAAATAAAAAAAATCAAAATAAAAGTGTTAGAGTATCGTTTCTTACGCTGTTATGTTAATTTCATTGTACCATCAATTTTTTTTTTTAGCTATCAAACCAGTTTCCGAAATTCGTCTATCTTTAAAGTTATTTTGGTAAATCACAATTCTAAAGATGAAGTAATATCGGAAATCGTTTTGTTAGAATACAAAGAAGTCTAAGATGGATATTTCCCTATATTGCTGACCAATCACTCCCAATATTAGTACTTTTATACTTAGTAAATATTAATAAAAATAATTGTTTAAACATTTATGAAAATATTATTAATACCATTGGGCGATGGCGGGGGGATTAAATAAATCATAATTGATTTTACCCATAAAGTTCCATTGAAGAGAGAATCTGAGCTTATTAATTAATTTATGGTAGAAGTAGGGCAGGCATATATCTGTGATTAGAATCGTATTGAGTATTAAATGATATATTTGATGTCAATACTGTGTGCACATTTAAACGAGAATAATAATGTAGACGAGACTGGGAGATCGTGGGCTGTACTAGATACATACAACAGCGCTTAATGTGGATATATGGCTGAATTATTGCAATCAAATTATATATATATATAAATTAATTATAAAGTTAGATTGCTTGCTAAAATGATAAACTAAATTTATATATATATATATTTTCTTAAATGTAACTATAGCCAGTTTAGGAATTAAAAGCCAAAGACTCTCGAAACCATCATCCTTCAGCTGTAGACAGCTGGCTTCACGTTTAAAACGATAAGTCGGCGGAGATGCAACAAAAAAATATTGGCGATGATTTTTTTCGGATAGCTACTCCAGTAAGTGGGAATGACCACAAATTTTGAGGGTGAAATGAGAGAGCGGTCCTTTTGACCTAAGAAGAGGCTAAAAATAGTGATTATAATGGGCATAAGAAGGAGAGAGAAGTTGGGTTAGATAGATAAATAGACTAGAAGTAAAGCTGTACACTGTATAATAGAAAAGTAGCACGAACTGTCTGGTCTTTACATTAATATACAAAATGGTAGTGAGATGTAAAGAGAGAGGTTGATAACGCGTTTTGACTTCTGTATGAACTCTGCTGCAAGAATGTCGGTAGACTACCCTCGTACGGCTGACACAGCTGTATTTAAACAGTTTCTCCCACTCTAGTCTGGCCTAAAGTGGAAGTGATCCTGTTTCTCTCTCTGCTTTGGATCCCTCTCTTCGGATCCTATTACATCATCCCCTCCCGAAGAGAGGGATCCAAAGCAGAGAGAGAGAGAGAGAGAGACAGGATCACTCTCTTTGGATCCTATTACAGTGATATTTATTGATTCGCAACCCACAAGCATCTCAATAACAAGTCCGAAAATAGAGTATACGCAAGATTTTTGACCCTGCAATCCAAAATCCTTCGTAACTATGCCCTATCTATGTTTCTAACTCCATTATACCCAAAGACCTGAATATCCCCTTTTATCCACGACCTCATTTTATTCCGATACTAAAAATTCCATACATCCCTTCCAATCCATCATAACCCTTTAATCCAAGAACTTTCTTCCCATTCCATCCCTGGAAATTCTGTCAGAAGACTGAGACGTCAGTGGCCGAGAGATCTTCTGACAGGTGACAAACAAATGTAAATATGTAATTATGTGAATATATATATATATCTTTCCCCTCTCAGTCTAACGTTCCCATTAATCCTTTTCACTAAATCTTTCCCCACAATTTTCCAAAGCTTTTCTCATCCATAATTCCCTATTTTCCGTTCATACAACTCCTTCCTCACTTATTAATAAATATTTTGGAGAGTTGGTCAATGGATAGCTGTTCCACTCTTGTACATTCATCAGATTTACTAGATACATTCTTATTTATCTAAATAAATAGAAAAAAAAAGAAAAGAAAAGAAAAAGATGGCTGGAAGTACAAAAAAATAATCTACGAATTACCGAAAGATGATTTCGAGCTGGTTCTTCATGATTTTCCAGATATTCTGGAATCCGGAGTTATGAGGGGACCGATATGAAGCCTTCATTCAGTATGATATAGCCAGAAATATCCCATCCTAATGGGCTCTGTCAAAACAATTATTAAAGGGGCATTTATAAAGAATTGGGATTGCAAAAAAATTCATCCTATGTCCTCCTATTATTATCCTAAGTGTGCTCCTTCAATAAAGAGCAAAATTTGCAGGAGAGGATATCTATTTCTGGGGAGCAAGGATATAGTTAAATCCAATTTTCTTTTTACCTTCTCTTAACTGCTGATAAAAAGAAGTCCTGCGATCTTGTCAAATTTCAGTTTTTACAGGAAATACAGATTTAGAGGTCATCTGAGTAAGGACAAAAAAGTTTTTTTTTTAGCGAACAATTTCTATTACGTTTTTTTGTGGGTTGTGCATTTTGTAGATGACCAAAATATCAAAAAAACTAAAAATCGCAAGAACAACCTCAAACTTGATCAACTTGGGGTACCATCAACCGCATCACATTCTCGTCAAAATCCATCCACAACATATCGGAGATAACCGGAAGTTTTTCTTAGTGTACTACGAGGCATGTCCAGTAAGTAAGTGTACTGAGGCTCTCACGGCCGGAGGGATTTTGTTTTCGACATGTTGGCTACACTGTCGTGCAGCCTGATTTCTCCCCTCCGCAACGAGACCGGTTCGAGGTCAGTACGTTGAGAATTGTCGACGCGACAATACGTTTCGTGAAAAATGTCAATCCAATCTCCCGCCAAGTGTGAAATGGCCAAGAGTTTTTGAGACGCTACAAACTCCATGGAGATGAATTTCTCCGCTCCATCATTACTGGAGATGAAACTTGGTTTGCACACTACACACCTGAAACCAAAAGGCAGTCTCAACAGTGGCGCCACATCTCTTCACCCTCCGCCAAAAAGTTCAAAACCACAATTTCAGCCAAGAAAATCATGGTATCCGTGTTTTGGGACTGTCAAGACATAATTTTAATTGAATATATGCCTCAAGGGGAGACCATCAACTCTGCAAGATACTGTGAGACCCTAAAAAAATTGCGGAGGGCGATTCAGAACAAAAGGAGAGGCATGCTGACAAAGGGAGTCTGCCTGCTGCACGACAATGCCAGACCACACACGGCCAACGCCACGAAGGAACTGCTTGCCTCGTTTAAATGGGATGCCCTGAACCATCCCGCGCATTCCCCTGACCTAGCACCTTCAGATTACTATCTCTTTACCTCCCTGAAGCTGAACATAGGTGGAAAAAGGTTTTCAACCGACGAGGAGGTGAAGGGAGAGGTGGAGAAGTGGACGGAGGGGTTGGCGGAAAACTACTTCGAGAAAGGCATCAAAAAATTAATACCCCGGTTCACCACCTGCATTGAGAGGAATAGTGACTATGTCGAAAAATAGCTTACATATGTACTAATGTAACCAGGTAATTTTTTTTTGTTCAAATAAAAATTTTTGTTACCTACAAAAATTCAGTACACTTACTTACTGGACATGCCTCGTATATATATATATTTACTTTTCTTAAGCACTATTATACTTAATGCACTATATTTATTTCGTTAATTTGCAGTAAACTCAAGCCGACCAGCTTATGCTATGCTTCTACTTTGTAGTCATTTCTCCATTTTTGTATTTACCTTAATAAAGTATTATTATTATTATTAACAAGATTCCTGGAGAAGATGATCAAACGAGGAGATCACTTTATCAAGGTTAGATTAAATTAAGGACAGTCAAATACTTTGCTGGTCATAAGATATTCATAGATAATGCTAAAGAAATCGCAGATTGCTATGGGTGTGTGCTATTGTGGCTAAGTTGGTGGTGTGCGATGAGATCTCTAAGAGATTTTTGAAGGATGGTCTCAGTCAGCGGGAGAAAAGTTGCCCAAACGTGGGGAACGATGTCAGGGATTTGGCATCGGCGATTGTTGGGAGAGAGCTGCAAGAAGGGAATAAGAGATTGTGCTAGAAGTGAACTGAGTAGGGAAACTAAAAAGAAGAAGAAAAAAAAAAAAAGAATTGAATTTGGTACAAAATCGGCTATTTGTAGTCGATAATGTACTATCTAAGCTTTAAAAACAACATTATTAACAAAAACAATTTGCAGTCGCCCAACCCCCGGAAAAAACAAAGAGGGCAAAGTGAAAACAAAAAAAAAAAAAACTAAGTCTACGAGACAACAACTTCAATTCATTCTAGTTTTTTTGGCAACATGTTCCTGCAAAGAAATTGTTTGTATGAGAGGCAAGTTGGGCAGAATGTATGGGCGGAAGGGGAGTAGATTGGGTCAATTCTTAGTTATATGTTCTTTTCTGGTGTAGATATATATATATATATAAGTGTGTATGTTTGTGTATGGGAGTGGGGAAACGGAATCGTATCAAATACAAGTAAGGCATGTCAGACTAGGACAGGAGGAGGAGGTCTGTACACATACATAATGTATAAATTCGTACCTTTCCTACACAGAGAGCAGAGTTGGTAGTACTTTTATTGTATATATACCTCTTTGCCTCTTAGTCTGTACCAATCTAAACTCAAAGTATATACCTCTCTGGAGGTAACACTTACGACACCCACTTTCTTTCATTTCTCTCTTACATTCGGCAAAAATAACACTAGTTATCTTTACGACTTTTTTTTTTTTAAGGTTATCGTCCTAGCAACACCTAGATTATCTAATATATAATAGAATATCTTTTGATTTTCTCTTGCAATCTTGTAGGGATATACAATGACAAGATTGAGTTTTTACTTACTTTTACTGGCTCCTAATAACAGTGGAAGTATTGTAATCGTGTCAAATTTTCATAATTGAGTTTTCACCGGAAATTTATGTTTTGAGGTCCCCTGAATACGAAAAATATCTGTTGTGAAACACTCACACGACTTTCTCTTACTCATATTAGTTCAATTATATTAAAAAAATTACAAATTTTCTTTAAACTCATATTTTCACATACGAGTATTTGTCCTACCTTAAATATAGAAGTGGTGAATGAGTACATATCTAGTATCCTGGACAGGTAGGGAGTGAACATTACCTTCTGCTGGCTCTCCTCCCTAGAACCTCGCTAGAGTCAGTATGATTAAGTTAGAAGCTTAGTTAGAAATTTCTCTTCGAAGCTAAGTACGAAAAGGGACTAGAGACTATTAGCAAACATGCCACTAAGTAGTATACAGACGGCTCGAAGACTATCGATTGAACTGAGGTAGAGGTGTTTGGGCCTAGAACCAAACGCTCGGAATCCATAGGTATGTTTCCCAGCATCTTCCAGGAGGGAAATTCCCGCTATTGGAATGTACGTTCAGTTCAACCTCGATAAGGTTTAATATCGGAATCTGGAGACAGTTATCCTGTCCTCAGTGCCATTAAAGCACTGAGACTCTTGTAATATCAGTTCTAAAATGGTTTGGTAAGCTTGACGATCTAGGCAGAAAAAACATTTACCCTATTCTTAGTGCCGGGACATGTCGGCAAGG
Organism: Triatoma infestans; assembly: GCA_011037195.1. Classification (NCBI taxonomy): domain Eukaryota; kingdom Metazoa; phylum Arthropoda; class Insecta; order Hemiptera; family Reduviidae; genus Triatoma; species Triatoma infestans. Next base: position 105,640 of record JAAEAF010002283.1, read on the forward strand.
AAGGCAACGAAGTGGCCGACACTGTGGCAAAAGAAGATTTCCTTTCTTGGGGCATAAGCCCTTTTGCGGAGTCAATAACCAGTTAATCTTGGAAGTTATCAAGAAAGAGGAGTTGGAGAAAAGAGCACGTCTCTGGAACACTCTCCCGGGACTGATACAGGTCAAGTCTGTCTGCGAGATTATAACCAGGAAAGTTCGAAGGCCTATAATAGCAGTCTGAGTAAAAACAAGATCCATATTCTTATGGGATTTCTCACGGGGTACTGCAAACTCAGCGGATATCTGAGGAAGCTAGGCCTAGAAGATGATGACAGCACATGCAGATGCTGTGGGGAGATGGCGGGAACTGCAATACATCTTCTCACCGACTACAGCGCCGTCATCCAAAGAAGATTTAACAGCCTGTGTTGTTACTAGGTAGAGGGGGGAAATATCCACCCTAGAACCTTCCAAGATTCTGGTATTCCTTAGAGGGCAGCATAACTTGGAGGGGGTGCTGTACATCAGCAAGCTCACTTACGGGTACCAGAAAGGGTACAATAGATCAGTGGATGGTCGCGGTACATAAACCTTAAAAAAAAAAAAACTTGACAGGTAGAGAAGTGATATATATGTTTACCAGGAGAGCGTACCAAAAACACTGAATCAACTGCATATTGTAATAATATGTGGTTGGCAGCAATTCTGCACAACTATTTAAAATCAAATTACTTTGTTTTTGTTTTTTAAGAAAATGTCTCAAATAAAAATGATACATATATCTGTACAGTTAGCAAATCAAGTTTCAAGGAAATCGATAGACATTTTTAGAAAATCCCCCCCCCCAAACAAACTCAAAAACCTATTCTGTAAAATCGCAGTTGTTCTGGTTAGCCGATTTTCTTTTAACATCGTATACTATCGTTAGGCATAAAAATACCTATCACTTATATTTGAAACACACGAAAGCTGATTTCCCCACGAAAACTCTTACTACCCACGTGCATCTTGGTATCCCATTTTTTTTTTGTGATCTGGAGCAGAGACCATTACATTAGCCTATTCCCTGGCACAAAGTCATCTGTATTTTAGACTAGAAAGCCCACAAGGGGTATCTGTTGCATGCAATTACTTGGGGAGTAGCGACCCCACGGGCTTTAACACAGTTCAGTACTCCATGCACTTCGTCAGAACTGTTCACAATACACTTGTCTTAAACTACATACACTCTACACTTTACAGAAAAGAACAAACACAGTACACAAACTAGGATCTCCGTCCCTAGTTAATTGGCGCAAGCCAAGGAAGAAGGAAAGGATTAGCTCAATGGTAGCGCGCTGGACTAGTAACGCGAAAGTCCCGAGTTCGAATCCAGCATGCTTCCTAGGAGGTTCTACAGCTCATTGTACGGCGATGAGCAGTGTTGTCTCTAGCTAGAGAACACTGCTTGGAGTGCACTGAGTTCTAGAACATTCCAGAAAGAGCTAGAGCGCGCCGCCAGCGCTTCCTAGCCGCCACTAGGAGAATTGAGGTACCTGCTTTCTCTCCTAGATGACACCAGTGATTGCGTTCTATACATTTAGAGGTTTTTAGAAAATGGTCTATGTGTATGTACATATATGTATGTGAACAGCATAGCTTAAAAACGAAAAATTTCAAAATGTTCAAAAACTAGACATTTTGTTTGGCTATCACCGTTGAATATGACCGGTAGTTATCTGTCAAAATTGCATACAGTTACTTGGGGAGTAGCGACCACATGAGTGCCTTATGTTGCCCTTAGATTTTCTCTTATTAGGAGCCTCTACAACTCAGTGTCCGGTGATGGGCTGTGTCGTCTGTACCTAGAGAAGGCTGTGCATTGGAGAAGCACCGGGGGCATAATAGATCTTTCACCTACCATAGCTCAGTTCTCCATGCACTTCGTCAGAACTACATACGCTCTACACTTTACAGACAAGGACACTGCACAAACTAGGGTCTCCGTCCCTAGTTAATTGGCGAAAGCCAAGGGAGAAGGAAGGGATTAGCTCAGTGGTAGCGCGGTGCACTAGCAACTCGGAGGACCCGGTTTCGAATCCAGCATGTTGCCCTTAGATTTTTTTTTACTAGAAGTCTCTACAACTCAGTGTCGGCGATGGGCTGTGTTGTCTGTACCTAGAGAAGGCTCCGGGGGCATAATAGATCTTTCACGTAAGAGTGCGATAACCTCCTACAACAATCTACAATCTAGAAAATTATAGACACCCTAAAAAAAAAATTGGCTTTACGTAATGGTTATTTATTAGATCGCTGGCAATGGCAATGGAGATTTTGTCCCTCATAGCATGTGTAAATGTAATAAAAAATCCTCTGTTGACTTCATGTTGCAGGCATCAGCCGCTTCAGCGCTACAATCCTCTTACGGCGCACCTTTCTACGAGTACTTAACTTCTCCGGCGCTTATCTATACAATGAAAACGAATGTTCTGTAACTTTGAAAAACCAAGCTTCCCCCTAGGAGCTGTGTCTAGCTTCCAGCAAGAGCTAGAAAAAAAACATCAAGTCCGGCGCTTTCAGAGCTTAAATCAACATCTAAAGTGTCTAATACAACTGTTAAGAGTCTTAAATCAAACACACACATACAGATCTGAGAAAAAAAGAGACACAGACATACGAGGTGTGTAAATTAAGTAATGAGACTGATTTTTTATCTTTTTTTTATTCAAATAAAATTACAATTCAACATTGTCCCCTTCAATGTAACTACCTTGGGAAGCCACAAACGCTGAAGACGATTCTTCCATTCGTCATAGCAGTGCTGGAACTCGGATACTGGAATAGACTTCAGTTGTTCGGCTACGGCTGTTTGAATATTCTCCAATGTTCCAAAATGTGTGTTCCCTTGAGGTGATTTTTCAATTTGGGGAACAAAAAAAAGTCACATGGACTCAAGTCGTGTGAATAAGGAGGCTGAGGAGCCACAGGAATGTTATTACTGGCCAAATACTCATTAATTACTCAAAGATTTTTCGGAACCATTTTTGCACAAATTTTTCTCATGCCCAATTCATTAGTCAAAATTTGATGAACGGTTGTGTGAGTCAAATTCAACTCTTCGCCGATCATTCGGACTGTCAAACTACGATCTGAACGCAGAGATCGCGGATTCTGCCAACATTTTTTTCGGTCCTTGAAGATGAAGGCCTTCCGCTGCGAGGCACGTCTTCAATTGATTCCCTTCCTTCTGCAAACGACTTAAACCACCTAAAAACTTGTGCTATCGACAAAACATTGTCTCCATAGGCCTGGCACAGTTTTTCCAACGTTTCCGTTGCACTATGCCCCAGTCTGAAGCAAAACCTGATAGCACAAGGTTGCTCGTAATTGATGTCACTCATTTTTAAAACGCACTGAAAAAAACCTTGCTCACAAAAAAAGTCACTACGGACAGACAGTGCAACAACTCTAGCATTTTCAAATTTGCACTGGACGTGTATCAGATGTTTACTTGCCCTACCACGTATGCGCCGCGTCTCCAGTGTTGCCAGTTCGAACACTAGAAAATCAGTCTCATTACTTAATTTACACACCTGGTAGATCAATTTTTAAAAACTACTTTTTTGGTCTCACGGAAAATATAAATATATTTCTATTTAAAAAAATAATTAATACGATCGTAATATGCCTTTTTATTAGTTGTAGTAGTAAAAGGAAGTAAGAATATTCTATTATAAAAATTAACAATAAAAATATTATAAAATGTTGGTGTTTTATAAAAATATTATAAAAACAAAAATAATCCTGGGAATTTCTGTTTAATTCTATTCAATTCTAATAAAAAGAATTGTATTTGTAATTTTCTCTAGATCGCTATATAAGTATTAAGTATTTTTCCATCTAATACCTTTACTCAAATAAAATAATACAAAGCTGCAAAAGAAACACACCTGGCGGCAAGATAAAAAAAAAATAAAAAATAAAAAAAGCTGTTTAAAGTTAAGCTGTAAAACGTGATAAATTTAATAAAAATTTTTACAGTATATAATAATGGGGATAGCTAGAATAAGGAGACTGGTAGGGTAAAATGGAGGGAGGTTTCTGTAATATGGGAATACTTTAAAATCTCATATGTGAAGGTTTAGCGGACTAGGCAAGCAGGCAACATTGCATTTATCAATAAAAACCTGCGGTTTATATCTTTATTAAACCGTATACCTCAATTCCAAGCAATAAACTTACATGTTATAAGCTGGGCGAGAAAAAAAAAACAAACTTAACTACAAACATTTTATGTTGAATTTTTCAGCTTAAAATCCTTTCTCATTTTTTTTTTTTTTTATCTTATAAGGATTTAACGTTTGCATTTCTTTATTTGAAAATTATCAAGACTGATCAATATAAGACTACAACTTTTTTATAACTCTACAACTTACTGTTAAGAAACTTAATTAAAATACTGTCACGTGATCTAATTAGTTACACTTTGAACGCTAGTTAGTATGCATTTTTTTTTATTCATTATATTAACATGGAGTGGGGTAACAAAGAGAACCATTGTTTAATAAATAACAGGAAAAAATAAATAAAAATTAAAATAAAAGTGAGCTCCTTTTACACCCTATTTATCTCAACCTCTGTAAAGTAAATGCAGGAAAAAATAATTAATCATATAAATTAAGATGAGATACCTCGGGTGGGCTCTGATTAATAGAAAACAGCAACAATATAAATTGAAGAGTGAAAATATTGAGTGGACTGTATATAATATAACATAATAGGTGAGCAAAATGGGAAATTAAATATGATATGGATACAAATGAATATATAAGTTAAATTTAAAAATGGGTAGCAAATATTATTTATCACTTTCAATAGCCAAAGGAATAGCGCTTACCTTAAAATGCTGAATCCTGGTTACCAGTGTTGGAAGACCCATGTGATCCTTAGCGCATATCATGGGGGACAAAGGGAGAGGAAAAATATGAATAAGGAAATAAATCTTATGTGCCTATAACTCTTGAGTCTTGATCCATACACTGCTGTTTGGCTGATGATTGTAGATAATAATTAAACGGGCTGCCAAAAGCTGCACAACAGGAAACCAACTGGAAGTAACAACCAGGTGATTTCACAATGAGCTCTTGTAGGCCGGGAGAGAACCAGAGCCGCTTACTCGACAAAAGGACCAGTTTATTATAACACAACCCAGAAAAACCAGAAGTAACAAAATTAAGGATTTTCACAATTAAGGACAACCGAACTGGCATGAATTGTATAGGAAGAATATCTACTACTAGGTATTGAATGTACTAAGAATGACTACGAGAATTACAACTTACTCGTTCGAGCGTTACATAGCGACTGATTAAGAGAGGAGAAAAAGCGTAGGTTCCCCCACTCTACTCTTAGGTCACAGCCTAATGAATTAGTAAATTATTATCAAGGTAATGCAATACCCTCCGCCAAAACAAAATTATTGTACGCCGTTGGCGGAAAATTTAAATTTACATTAAATACCGAACAACCTATTGCTGAAATAGCTTTTTATAAGATGGGCAAATCAGCTTCTCAGAGTTTTGCAACACTTCATCCACCACGTGCTTATCGTATCATTAACAAGTAGCGAGACCCCTCTTTTTCAGCCACCGTCACTGTCCTCGTACGGAAAACGTGATTAAAGTTGTGGCAGTCTGGATCATAAAAAAATAAACCTAAAAAAAAAAAAAATGTGTTGCGAGATCTCTATGACTGATTAATAGCGAACTTGGATGCTTGCTACTTTGATTCAACTTAGACAAATTAGTCCGATCTAAAGTTTTATTGCAGCGTTATGCACACACACAGTCTCTGCAAATAGATTTTATTTACTGATGAAAAAAATTTGCAACATAAAAGACAAATTTAATCGACAAAATGATAGGGTATAAGCACACAGCTCTAGAAGTAGCACAGGAAATGATAGATAGAGTCGAAAGAGAACATTATCCGAGTTCCGTTCATTTTTGTGAAAAACGTGATAGTAAAACATGCGCTTAGATTATCCAAGAGGATATTTTAGAATATGCTGGCTGTAAAGCCACTAAATCAAAGCGAGTTTTAATCATTGCGAGAAGTTTCAGCAAGATTCAGCACCTGTCCACAAAGCGAATTCCATCTAAGATTGAATGATTATTCTTGAGTTTATTAGTGCTGGAAATTAGCCCTCAGGAAGCTTTAGACCTTAATCTTCTGGAACTATAGTGTATAGTTAGTTACATCTTGTGAGAATAGTTTGTTACAGCCGACATTCCAGTCTCAACAGCCTAAAAAAAAGTCTTAAGTGCGGGCAGCTCATAATTTTTCACTGGGAATTCTGCATAATTTGATCGCTGATTGATCAAGGAAACTAAGCGTGCTTTACGGCTACATTGGGAATAATTTTTTTTTTTTTTTTTTTGAGGATTTTCATCATTCATTCGTTCCCAAATAAAAGTTTTGTTTCGTTTCAAACTAATGACTTTTATTTTCTATTTATAATTGTAACAGTATTTTTGGCCGGACTGATACTGACAAAGGGTTTAGTTACAATTCAAGAAGATATAAAGAGCAAACAATTAGGAAATTTTGGCGAGAATAATAGAACAAGCTCAGAGAAACTTGTTCTCAACGTTCCAAAGCCTAATCACTCCTATATCTCTTTCAAAGTGCCAATTATTCCATGATTAAAGAAAATTAACTTATTCCTATTCCTTTTCATGACATGAATTTTCTCATAAAGTGTGAAAATGCTAACTTTCAAATTTGACTGATTAAAAGTGTGTCTTACTAAGTAAATACGATGAAAAGTAACTCGTTACTAAAGTGTCACCAATAGCATTGCCATGATCACAAAACTTAATGATATTAATGTCATAAAAACACTTTACATATCTCAGAGCAAGTACCTAAATAGGTGGAAACTAAATTTGCATAAAATGGTAATTTTTTGGAAACATAAAAATAAAAAAAAAGTTCAAAATCAGTATGTATCAATTACAAATACATACATTTACAAAAAAGCAAGCGATAAAGTTAAATAGAGTTAATTTACCATAGAATTGGGATCAATTATTTGTAACAAATCGCTACATAACAACACTGCGAACAGTGGAAACTATAAGGAAACTTTAAGAAAAGAAGAAAAAAAAAAAACAAAAAAAAAAAAGAAAAGATTGATGATGAAAAGAAGCGGCTAAGAAAATTGGAAAAATATTAAAAGAATATTGTTGAGAGAGAATTTTCACCGCCCAGATGATTTAGACCAAGTGAGGAAAAACTATAAAGAAAATATCATTAATTTCTTCACCATTTTTGGTTGGTTAAATACGTATGATTCCATGCACGTAAAAAAAAAATCTGGTGTAAAACACTCACACAACTTTCTCTTACTCCAGTTCTCAAAATTATAATTGACAAATTTTATAGTTTGTTTACCAAATTTAATGAAGTTTGTCGAAAACTGAAAAAAACTGTTCAGTAAAAGCGCATTTCCCGTTTACTAATTTCCTTGAAACTCGGAATTGTGGCTATCTATTCATTTCTAATTAATTTTCTTTGGATGATAGAATTGTATAAATCAACTATGATAGCACTTTAAAGAAAAACATAACCCCGCCCTTCCCCTAAAAACGCCCTTAAATGAATTTTCCCAGAGAAATGTTTTAAATAAAAGTTATAGATCTTTGTATGTTTAGTTTATATAAGATGTTTCAAGAAAATCGTCGGAGCCATTTTTGAGAAAATTGCGAAAAAGTGAAAAAAAAAATCATTTAGTAAAGTGATAAAGTAAACGTACTTCCGGTTATCCGGATTTTTTTCAAACTCGGAATTTCAACAACATATTCAATTCTAATTAACATTAGTTAGATGATAGAATTGTCTAATAAATTGAAATAGCACTTTAGAGAATAACCTAACCCCAACAACCTCCCCTAAAAGTGCCCTTAAATGCATTTTTCTGGAGAAATGTTTCAAATAAAAATTGTAAATCTTTGTATATGTAGTTGATATACTAAGTTTTAAAAAAAATCGTTGGAACCATTTTCAAGAAAATTGCAAAAGAGTGAAAAAACCATTCACTGAAGTGGTACTTCCAGTTGAGGAATTTTGACAGATAACGTACTGTCAGATCCCATGGTGATACCCAAACGGAATATCAAGTTTGCACTTTGTGCGATTTTTCAATTTTGAGCTATGCTGTTCACATACATACACACCTACAGACCATTTGCTAAAAACCACTTTTTTGGACTCAGGGGATCTCAAAACGGATATTTCCGGTGAAAACTCGATATCGAAAATTTTACACGATAGGAGTCGAAAATTTCTTACTTAGGAGTAAGAGAAAGTAAAAAATACTGTATGAGTTTTCTTTAAACTCCAATTTCACATGTTTGCCCTACCATAAATATGGTGATGGCGGGTGGAGAAAAGATAGGTACCTACCTATTAACCTTGGCAGGTAGAGAAGTGATTATATTGCAGCCCACCAGAGCGCACCAATAGCAATGAATTACTGCATATAACGTTTGAAATTTAACACTACTGCATATTAACATTTAAAATTTAATTCCTCAAAAATAATTACAATCAATACTTTTTTTTTGTAATAAAAGTGATACAATAGTACACGCAAGTGATAGCTGTGCAGTAGCGTTACCAAGTTTAAAGGAAAACTTTTAAACGTTTTTGAAAAAAACCTCAAAGACCTAAAAGACACACTTCCAGAATTTTCTTTAAATCTGGAATGCTTGCAATGCTTCTAATGTATATTAAAAGTATGTAATAGTATCCAAATTAAGTATTCATAGCAGAGAGAAAGAGACCACTCTCTCGGACTGGAGTGGGAGAAACCACATAAATACAGCGATGGGTGACAGAACAGGACAGTTCATACTACTGAGTTCATACAGTCACTCTAAGTGTCATTACCCATTACCATACTCCATCATTTCAAGTGTAAAATCTAGCCTAGTCAGTGTCATTTATTATATTATACAGTGTTAACCATATACTGTTAATTCATTCTAACCAGACCATTTCTCTCCTTCATCAACCCCATTATAAAATATAATAATAAGGGTTAGAACCAAATATATATTGTACTATAAAGTAGTACTTTATAGGAAAGCTTAACATCTATGTCCCCCCCCCCCATAACCCCCAAAAATCAATTTTTCCGGGAAAAATTTCGAATAAAAATGATAAGGATTCATTTGTTATAGATAGTTTACGATTCTTCCAGAATTTCCGCACATTCAATCAACATTAAATTGTCAAGCATTTAGGGTAAACGATAAAATTTAATATCAAATTTCTCTTTCTGAATATCAATGGTTTCAATAACCTATTTAACGTTGACCCAGAAATTATAAATAAATCATCCAACTTTGATATTACAGCGTTATCTTAAATTTGGAAAATTAACGAAAGCTTTAAATAGCTTGTTTACTTAAGTAAATAACCAAATTCTTGCTAGCCCAGCAATTAAAGACAGTTCTTTTGGCCATAAGTGGTGATTCCATGTACCTAGTTAAGAAAAAATAGCTCTCTTAATCTGTGTATAACTTATAAGGATACTTCCGTTTTGATCATTAAAAATAATACTCTCCATAACAATCTTTTAGTTGGCGTAATTTACTGGAGGCCGGGAACTTTATATGAGATGTATGATGTGACACCTACACGAAATTCTGAAAGAGATCTCTGAATTACATGGTAATATTCCTATAATTTCTCGTGTTGGAAATTTAAATCAAATTGATGAAAATATAGTTGAGAATACTCTATTGTAACCTGTACGCGAAGTTTGGCATTCAGTTATTAATAAACGAGGGAAAGCCCTTGTTGAGCTCATGGAAAAAAAAGGTATTTAGTTATACTCCCTAAGAAGTAATTTCAATCATTTGTTGTAATTATTATTCAAATTATTGTATTATTATAATAAAGTATCATTATTAATTTTAAGCTACGCCAGGGGGTTTTTTGTTAAGTTAATTTTAAAATTCAATAATTGATACTGACAACAAACAAAATGTTTGCACATTTATTTACATTACCTCCCTCTCTTTTTTTACTCCTCTAAATTAAAATAAGTAATTATAATTTTTACTTTCTCTTACTCCTAGTAAGAGGAAGTATTGTAATCGTGTCAAATTTTCGATATTGAGTTTTCACCGGAAATATCCGTTTTGAGGTCCCCTGAGTCCAAAAAAGTGGTTTTTAGCAAATAGTCTGTGTGTGTATGTGTGAACAGCATAGCTCAAAAACGAAAAACCGTAGAAAGTTGAAACTAGATATTCCGTTTAGTCATCACCAAGGGATCCGACAGTGGGTCATCTATCAAAATTCCTGAACCGGAAGTACCACTTTACTAGCTGTTTTTTTTTTTTACTTTTTTTGCGATTTTCTCAAAAATGGCTCCAAACATTACCTTCAAACTTGGTATATCAACTACACATACAAAGAGCTACAACTTTTATTTGAAAACATTTCTCCGGGAAAATTCATTTAAGGGCACTTCTGGGGGGAGGGAGGGGTGGGGTTAGGTTTTCATCTAAAATGCTATTTCAGTTTATTAGACAATTCTATAATCTAAAATAATGTTAATTAGAATTAAATATGTTGTTGAAATTCCGAGTTTGAAAAAATCGGATAACCGGAAGTGCGTTTGTTTTAACACTTTAGTAAATGTTTTTTTTTTTTTTTACTTTTTAGAGATTTTCACAAAAATGGTTCCGAACAATTTTCTTGAAACTTCGTATATAAACTAAACATGCAAAGATCTACATCTTTTATTTAAAACATTTCTCTGGGAAAATTCATTTAAGGGCACTTTATGGGGAGGAATGAGGTTACGCTTCCTCTAAATTGGTATCATAGTTGATTATACAATTCTATCATCCAAACAAAATTAATTAGAAATAAATAGATGACCCAAAATTCCAAGTTTTAAGAAAATTCGTAAGCCGGAAGTGCATTTTTACTGAACAGTTTTTTCAGTTTTCGACGAATTTCGTTATATCTGGTGAGTGTTTCACACCAGATTTTTCTTATTAAACAAACTGTTATTTGACAGCTTAAAAACTAACCAATCAAATACTGTGTTTTGTTTGCTATAGTGCTTTATTTTTTGGTAGATATAATTTGTTTAATTATATGAATTAAAACTCTTATCAAATGGTATTTATCTCTTATTTTAGTATTAATTTTTATTTTTTGTAAACTTTATTACTATATTTTATATGTTAATATTTTGTCTTTGACATTAGCCAAACGTGTGTTAACTTTGTAAATCCAATTCCTTGCTAAAGGGTTTGACTCTATAAGCAATGTAATAAATAAATAAACAAATAAATAAATAAAAAATAGTTTACGAAGTTAAATCATTGAAGTCGTTTTCAAATGAAAATCGCAAAAAACTGGAAAATAAAAAATTAGTAAAGTCATATTTCCGGTTAATGGAAAGTTCCTTCCGGTTAAAGTAAAGTCCTTTCGTATAATATATTTAAGGATAGATATTAACCTGGCTTATGCCGGTCTGAACTCAGATTATGTAAAAATTTAAAGGTGGAACCAGACCTAAGTATAGGTTATAGACTTCTGCATCCATAACTTATTTTAATCGAACAGTGGGGAACTAAAAAACATGTATTTCCTCTTGATAATTCACAACTTCGATAATTGCGACACGATCGTAAATGGTTGATTTTGCAGAGAAAGTTCCGAGTATAATTTAGTATATTTTTATTCTGTAATATTTAGATTATTATTCTAAAATAATGATACTAAGATTCTTATAGTTCCTTAATATTTAACGCATAGTGTTTTAGCAGAACAACTAAGAGGTTCGTGTAAACACATACATACACACGCACACATATAAATATACATAAGATACTTAACATTAAGGATACAGTTAATGTGAATACAAACTAGAAACTAAAGATGGTAGATGGTGGATGTGTAAGAGATGGTAGAAGTAGAGGAGAACCGATATTACCTTATTAGCTATAGATTTCCCAGTAGGTTAGTGTTTCTACAATTATTAATAGTTCATGAGGTAACATTGTCTCTTCACAAGTGTACGTGCTATATAAGCGCTCTCTAACCCAAGTGGAACGGCAACTTACCACCAACCAGGCACCCACCATTTTCATCGTTGTTCGAAGATGATGATGTTGAGAGAAGTTGCCCTACAGTAACAATTAAACTTTCCATCTTCTTGCATAATTCTATCTACAGAATATTATCGACTGTACAGTGAGGAGACAACATATAGTCTTCTCCAATAAAGAAAGTTCTCAACACTTTTATCTTTATTTAACTTTAATAATTTAATATTAACTAACAATCAATTATAAAAGGTTAACAACTTTTTTAAAAATAATATTTTCAATCTTATCTGCATTAACGGACTATAAATCGGAGACTCACACGGAACATTCATTCATACTACGTGTAGTGGAAGAAGCAAATGGAAAAACAGAAATAATTGGAAATATATTTTAAATTAAAATCAGTTTTAAAAAGAAAATTTGGCTGGAAAAGGGTCAAAACTCAGGGACAAGACACCGATACAAAAGATGTCTTTTTTTTTTTAGAAATCCTCCTTTTTTAGAAACCTCCTTCTAGAAATCAAATATAAAGGGAAGGTTTTAACTACCAAGAGAGGAGCATTATTTCTGCGTTCACCCAGCAACATTAGTCGCATTCAGAACGTCATTCTCTCATTTTAAATTCCATGTTGCAATAAGTGTTTAATTTGAGTTTCTATATATTTATAAGCTTATTATTACGAATTATTATATATTATTTAAATTCATTTAAAGATAATATATTCATTTTAAAACAGTGGTGACTTCTTATTTAATATTTTTAATACTTCTCTCTTCTCTAAAAGATACACACAAACATAAGCCCTTTTCAACATCGCTCACACTACAATATACATACATACATTCAACACATTCACCAATAACATTAAATATGAATTAAATTCCAAACTGTAATTGTTTGGATTACAATAATGTGTCAAATTTTCGATATCGAGTTTCGAATATTCCACCGGAAATATTATACGTTTTGAGCTGCCCAAAAGCTTATACGTTATTCTCTGAGCCCAAAAAAAAACTGGTTTTTAGAAATTGGTCTCTGCGTGGGTGTGAGGGTGTGCATGCGTAGTATGATGTGGTTAGCACAACTCAAAAACAGGGAAAATCGTGTAAATATAAGGATTCCATTTTGCAAAACACTATCCCATTCACCTGAGTTTCCGGGGGTTGAGTCAGCGTCATTGGTTTGCCCATATTTCTATGAGCCTTTACAGGGTCGTTAGACCTTGAAAGCTAATGGAGTACCGAACCTTGGTTCCTTGCGGCTGTGTGGGAAAGTACATAGGGTACACTGGAAGATCAATCACAACAAGTCTTAAAGAGCATATTCACTGTGTAAGGCATGACAAAACGAAGAAGTCTGCCCTCGCAGAGAATTCGTCTACAACTAGGCATGCGATAAATTTTGAAGACAAACAAGTCCCCTTGCCTAGGTAAATAATTATTATGGACATGTCGTAAAAGAGGCAGTGGAAATTGAGAAAGAGGAAATCTGCTTAAATAGAGACGATAGACTCAGTCTATGCAGAACATGGTTCCCCCTGCTCAGGGAAAGGGAAAAAAAGCAAGGGGAAAACCTTTGATGGTCCGGAAATCAGTGGGAGGGGAGACTCAGAACTCTTCACCCGCTAGCCAACCGTGGGCAAGGCAGAAAAAATTTAGCCCCGCCCACCACGACAGCCAAAAATGGCCGAGAAAGGGGCCACGCCCCTTTTCTACCAATGTTCGGTGCTCCATTAGCTCTCAAGGTGTAACGATCCTAAAGAGGATGATCTGGGCCCAAACGTCGGTTTCTAACAAACCACCGACGCAATCTCAACTCAGAAACACGAATGTTTTTCATGAAAATGGCCGCGAAAACCTAAAATATCACAATATTCCATTCTTTAACACGAACATATCGGAGCTGTTCTACTTGCTAAGTATAAAAAAAAATGGTTGCAGTAGTTGTCAAGAAAATACAAAAAAAAAACTCAAGAACCCATTCTTTAAAGTCGCACGTCCGGTCAACCGATGTGTCTTCAAACACGGAATTTGGACAATAAATTTAATTCTTATTAATATTACATGTGAATTATTGGAATTGTGTAATGTATCGAAAGAACACTGTAGTGGAATGTTTAACCATTATTACATCTCCAGAACCTCAGTAAAATAGATTATTCCAGAAAAATATTTCATATAAAACTGATAGAGCTAATAATTATATTTATTGGTCATACAATATTTAAAAAAAAATCATGTGCACCCTTTTCGGAAAAATCGCCACAAAAAAACTGGTAAGCCTAATCAGCAAAGTGATATTTCCGATGCTAGGAATTTTAACAGATAATTTCATATCCGGATCCGCAACGATGATACCAAAACAGTATTTCAAGGTTGAACTTTCAGCGATTTTCCGGCTTTGAGTTTCCGATTTCTAAAAAAAAAAAAAAAAAAATTCCACTTTTTCGATCTCAGGGAACTTTAAAGTATATATTTCTGATGAAAATTCAATTTTCAAAAATTTGATACAACAGCAATACTTTATTTCACAGCCAGTAAGAGAAAGCAAAAACCATATAGTAGTGTAGTGGAATCGTTTATTGTGATTCCTGAGGTATGTAGTAGTTGTCTTGAAGAGGGCGGAAGTTAGTTTAGAGATTTTTGGAAGTTAGTGCTCGAATTATTAACACGGAATTTATAAAAATAGACTGTATTTGTACAATAATTTAAACGTGAGTAATGGTAACTATTAACAAGAAATACTTAGAAATAAATAGGAGATAAATAACTAATAATTTAGAATGATTAAAATAAATGAACTAAGATGCACACTAAGGAAATAAGTATAAATAAAAACTGTATAGGGACGCGGAAACTGCTGCTCGTATAATAATCTTGAAGACGTACTGAAGTATAATCATATAATCATCCCCTCTTCCAACGGGGCGAAGTTTATAGTTCGCTATAAACACTCACACCAAGACATCTGTCCTAGTGTGCGACCTTGGTTATTTCGGTGACCATTGATTTAGGTCAGTGGCCAGCCTTAGCGGTTGTTGCTTTGATGTAAAGCATCGACCATTGGTTTTGTTTGTTTGGCCGCGGCCTTGTCTTGAAGACAGCAGCCGGCTAGGCCACTAGTTATAACTTATCCTTTTTTTGTTATGTGTTGTGAAGGTTTGACATTGCTATGACCCTGCCATGTCATTACAGTAGCCAGAGAAGTTCACACTGGATATTTATAACAATAAATAAAGTGAAAGCTCGATAATTTGAAGTTTAGAATTCAATTTATTATATTTCATTTTTCCGCGGGTTTTCAACAAAAGTACCAGTATTTTTCTTAATATTAAGTTATTAGGAATAATTAATTTTATTATTTGAAACAGTATTTCCTGAAAAACCAATATTAAAAGGGGTTTTAAGTATGGAATAGTGTTGAGTAAAATATTCCACTTGAGACAGAATTAAAAGAAAAAAGATCATTACATGAATGATTACAAGAGAATTTTTAATTAGTTTAGTACACATTTCTTAATGTTTTTATTAACTGATTAATATGGTGCTTTTAAAAGCATTCCAATTGAATTTTTTATCGATAATTTTTCTCATTATGTAAATATTTCCAAAATATTTTCAGAACTGATGAAGGCACAATGTATATTCATCTTTAAAAAAGTCCAAGCCGAAAGCCATCTATAGGAACTTGCATTTTTTTCTCCGATGCTTCATTTAAGTTTTGTTTTGGACACATTTTTTATTATTTCTATCAGATATACAATATTTTTTCAGAGAAATTTTTTACATTTTGCTATAGTACTTTTTCCTTATAAACAAACAATTCGAAAAGAAAAAAACATTCGTTTTTCTTATGCTTTTCCAAATTATAAAATAAATAACTTGGATAAAGACAAATAAGTTCAAGATCAACAGATTAACAGTATCTAGGATTACTCTATTATATGTTCTCACCCCAGCGCTAAATATTTCACGAAATTAGAATGCTCATAAATTTGTATTGCATTAAACAATAATAAATCTTGTACGTTTTTTTTATTACAATTATATAATATATAAGTTATTACAACTGTAACTGACTCATTTGCTTCAAATCTGGAATTTGAAACAATTTCCAGAAAATTACTTAGGGTTTGTGAGAGAGCCAGCCTCTAATACAAGAACGGTTACGCCACCTGGTGAAATTATAGGAATTAAACAGTTAGTATAAATTCAGGCTTTTAAGGGAATTTATTAAATAGAACTGTGTCCTGTTTAATATGCAATAATTGCTCCAGGATGTGTGCCGGCATCGGGACTGGCGCTGGTGTCGGTGTCGCCTTATCTCTTTTGAAAGGACCTTAAGATCTTTCAGGCTGAAATCTTCGCCATTTTAATTTTAGGTTTTGTCCAATATCTTAAGGATAAGGGCGTAACGAGCAGAAGAACTGCCATCTTCTTTGATAGCCAGGCCGTACTAAAGGATTTAGAGGTGAAATGCATCAAGTCAAGGATTGGTCAAAGAATGCCGTGAATAATTGGAATCTCTGGCAAACCACAATAGCCTTAGGCTAGGCTGAGTGCTGCGGCACAAGGGCATTCAAGGTAATGAAGAGGCCGACAGGCTGGCAAAGGAGGGCGCCTCACGAACGTGCCCATTTGTTCGGAGCCTTTCTGCAGTATGTTGTACAATAAATTCCTGTGGGGGCCATTGAAAAACGGCTAACACGAAAACGTACATTATATTGGAGCACTCTAAAATTTTCTTGAAAGACTCGCACAACCTATCTCCATGGCAGAACATAAGCGGAGGCAGGCATTGTCTTTTAAGGAAGCATCTACATAATATGGGATCTCTCTGGTGGATCCATTCTACTGTAGGAAATACTGTGGGAAATGCTGTAGGAAAAACATGAGTGCATTATGCTAGCCGAGGATTCCTGAAATTTGGCGCCCAAATTGTGGTGACGAAATCCGGGATCAGAAATTTTCACTCACCTCAGTCCTGGCGTTTTTTTTAATGATACAGGGCTGATGTGACGTGTTCTATGGGGTGCACAGTGGCAGTGGCCTAAGTACTGAACTTCCCTGGAGACCCCAGGATTGGAATGGATTGTTTTAGGAAAGAAACTAATGTTTGGACAAATGATCAAAATATGAAGTTGAAACAAATTTCTTTTAGTGTAATTGTATTAAATAGATTAAGAGAAACTCGTGAAAGTGTTTCTCATCAGATTTTTCACTTCCTCTTACGATTTTTTTTTTTCCAATTTGTGTAGGAAGTAATGTCTGAACAATGTTAAATCAATGTTTGTATTATATAAGCGTTTCTACACAAAATTTTCCTTGATTACTTTCCTTTTTGTTTACCAAGAAAGGAAATACATAAAATTTTCCACAGAATCAAGGAAAAAGCATAAGGAAAAGTATATATTACCGTTCCAAGAAACAACATCAACGATGTTTAAGTATGTGTCTTCCCATTCTTCTTCCCTTATAAAACACTTAATAATTACTGGTATTACTTTTTTCTCACAAAATTTATTAAAAGAACACCCAAGTCCGATAAAATATAAATTTTTATCGAAAAATTATTGAGTACAGCAAAAAAAAAAAAAAGAAGAAAAAAAAAAACATTTAAAAAAGAATCAAGTTTTCGCAAGAAATTTCAATTTTTGAGGTCCCTGAGTCAAAAAAACTGGTTTTTAGAAATTGGACTAGGTGGAGGAGTGTGTCCTGCCAGTAAGTGTGTATGTGTGTGTGAGTGAGTGCTCCAAGGTAAGCATAACTTAAAAAAAAAGGAAACACCGTAGTAAGTTCAGATTTGTTACGCAGTGCAACTGTCAGGGGTTCCTAACAATAAAGTTTCGACAAAATAGATCAACCGGAAGTACTCCATCTTATTAATTGAATTTTTTCAGTTTTTTTTTTTTTTTACGATTTTAAAACGGGCTCCAATCGCTTTATGTGTATTGTATATACACTATAGTGGCTATGAGAAAGAAGTGAATTATTGGCTTGAAAAATTAATAAACTAGAAATAATGCTGAACACTGTATAATGAGAAAGTCAGGATTAACTGCCAAGATTTTACATAAATGTAGAAATTGGAGATTGGAAAGTGAGTGAAAATAAAGGGGTTGCTGACACGTTGTAACTGCTATATAAACTGTTCTAAAGACTGTTTCTTTGTGGGGCTAGCTCAGCTGTATGTAAAGAGAGTCTCCCACTCTAGTCTGGCCTAAGTAGCGAGTGAGACTCTCAATTTTGTATGTGTGTCTCTCTCTCTCTGCTTTAGATCCCTCTCTTCGGATCCTATTACAAACACTATATACATGTAGATCAATATCTTTTATTTGAGGCCCTTATTTTCTGGGAAAATTCACTTAAAGGGTGGTAGTTTTGGAGAGGTATGAGGTTTTGTTTTTCAATTTTCTTCATACATCCCAGTGTATCCAGTCATTTCAATCAAAAATCCTTTGAAAAAACTGTCAGGTGTTATCCTAACTACGTTACCATCCATACTAACCATCTGCCAAAACTCGTTTCCTTAAAGTTCATTCATTCATATCTGTCCATCCTAATCGTTTAATTCACCAGCTTTCTTCAAACACTATTTCTGAAAATTCAAGCAGGCGGCTGAAGAGAAGATGGTCCCGTGACCAACTAATAGAGTAATTCAAGATACTAGAGTGCCATCGCTGGATGTCCACTTCTCCAATCCACATTCCTAATTAATTTCATTTAACATATTTATTTGTTACAATGTATTTTTTTTTTTGCAGTTGTAAATAATAATCAAAGTTAATAAAAAAAAAAAAAAAAGAAAAAATATACATACAGAGAGACCTATCTGAAATGTTTTTTCGTAAGTGAGATTCAAGATGCTCCCTCAAAAAATATTGAAGTCAACTAAATATTTAGAAAAAATTATATCTTTTGAAGAAACTTCATCAATTATAACTAATTATAACTAATGAGTAAGAGGAAGTCCGGGTGAGTGTTTCACACCAGATTTTTTTTATTTATTAATCAGAAAAATTTCAGTTCTCATCTTGATATGCTATAAAAATAAATTCACAGCTAAAAATAAATTGTTCTATTTTGTTAAAAAAAAAAAAAACAAACAAACAAAAAACTAGTTATATAGAGACCATTTTGAATAATTTATAGCAAAAGATACTGTTTACTCATTTGTTAAAGAAAGGACAGAAAGCTGTACTAATTTATCCAGTTTAAATCAACCTCCCCACCACAAAACCAATACTGATTAATGACAGTAGTATATATATCACAAGCAGGCAGGAATGACATTTAGAAGGGTGGCAAGGGGTAGTAGTGGCATTAGAGGCAAGTTAACATTGAGGAACTCCACTAGTATACAGTAACTACAATCAACAGGGGGGAACACAGCACACACAGGAATAGGATAGGATCTACTGGGGCCCGGTCCTGTCTCTCCCACTTCAACAACAACAACAACAACTAACTAGGACAAGCATTTACAGTGCTGATGACATTTTAATTACTTAAAAACCGTCGCCAAAACAGAATGCGACTCACTTGTGGCCATAGGACCACATTATTTTACGTCAGAAATTTTTATTCTCATCATAAACTTCTGGTTGGTTGTGTTTTTTTTTTTTGTCCTCTTGTAATTACTCTTTGTAATTTGTACATTACAATTAGTTTCAAGTCCTTTTTTTTTTTTTTTTAATGAAATTTTTGGGATTACAAACTGTTTTGTCAATTAGGAAGATCATAAATTTTCAAAATATAAAACGTCCATAAATAGTTATATCGTAACATTCAACAAGTAGAATGATTGAATTAAAATTTGATGTGAAAACTCATCGGACTTTCCCAACCTGATGCTTTTCTCTCAATTGAAGCTATAGAAATGTTCTATTTCGTAACAGAAGAAAAAAATCTGGGATAAAATATTCTAACGACCTTCACATACTGCAATGAATACAATTACAAAATTATAAGGCACTCCTGGGGATCAGATAGCCATTTCAATTTAATTACAATGCAATCCAAAAGACAGCAGCAATAACATTGTAAGAATTCAAATTGAAATTGAAAATTAACAATTACGTAGAAAACATGAAAATAATTTTTTTGTTTCGCAAAATATTTCAAGTAAACATGAAATATTAATATCTGTGGAGTTTAGCATTCCAAGTTTAAAAAAAGACGCTTTCGGGTAAACTAAGCAAAAAAAAATCAAATACTTATTCTCGCTGTTAGAAGTCTCTCTTTCGGTATACCGATTTTCACCAAATTTGCAATTCTATCAATACTTCTAATAGGTGGTAGCCCGCAAGGGGTATCTGTTGCATGCAGTTATTTTAGGGAGTAGCGACCCTACGGGTGTCACAGCTCAGTACTCCATGCACTTCATCAGAACAGTACACAATACAGTTAAACTACATACACTCTACACTTTACATACAAGTACAAACACAGTACACAAACTAGGGTCTCCGTCCCTAGTTAACTGGCGTAAGCCAAGGGAGAAGGAAGGGATTAGCTCAGTGGTAGCGCGTTGGACTAGGTTCCGGGTTCGAATTCAGCATGCTGGCCTTAGATTTTCTCTTCCTAGGAGCCTCTAAAACTCACTGTCCGGTGATGGGCAGTGTTGTCAGTAGCTAAAGAACACTGCTTGGAGGTCGGCTGTGCATTGGAGAATGCTCCGGGGGGCATAATAAATCTTTCAGGTCGCAGTGCGATAATCCCCTACAACAATCTTTCACCAATACTTTCTCTTATTAGGAGTTAGAAAAAGTAAAAGAACACCGAAAATAGAAAAAAGAGAAAATAACCGGAATGTTAAAATAAATGAGATAATATTTAATTTAAAATATAAATCACCAAAAGATATATCTATTTTAAATGTTTTTAATTATTATTATTATTATTATTATTTATTTTTTACCCAGTCGATGAGTATGTGTTGAAACAAGAGTGACAATAGAACGAAATAGTGAATAATGAATACAGGCTTCTGAGAGACCGACACTTCGATGGTAAATAAATATGAACGGACAGGTAATTATTCATTTTACGGTATTTCATTAAAAACCAACTTAATAGGATTATAAATCAAATATATGTTGTGAGAAAATATTAGAACTGGTAGAGAATTAGTTTTTACTCTCTGTTAAAACTTTTTTTTATTATAAAAAATGAAAAATGAATTTATATTTTTTGTTATATATATTATTTATAAGCTGTATACAAAATCCCCCTCGGAAGCTTTCTCAGTACAACTCCCGTTCTACGAGCAATGTTCTCCTAGCTACAGACAACTATCGCCCATCACCGGACAGTGAGCTGTAGAGGTTCCTACGAAGAGAAAATTTAAGGGCAACATGCTGGATTCGAACCTGGAACCTCCGCGTTGCTAGTCCAGCTCGCTACCACTGAGCTAATCCCTTCCCTTTGTTTATGATTTTTTTTTTTTTAATTAAAAGTTATTTTATAATAATCGAAAAAGTAATTAGCGTTTCCGCAAATTATAAATACACGCCAGTAATTGAAAGTCACATTAAATTAAACATGAATTTTTTTAATATAATTTTTTTTTTTTTTTTTTTTTTTAAGGGGGAAACGAAATACTTTTAGCCCTCCAGAACTGCAATATAAATTTGATATTGATTACTTTTTACTAATTAAATTTGTGGTGTTTGTAGTGGCTTATTCGGAAATATTTTCTAAGAGTTCGCATCTTTTGTAAGGTTGAAATTTTTGCCGAGACAACTTTGCCGATAAACAAGTGAACAAGTAAGAGAGTTTAACAATCCATAAAACAGTATTCAAGAGGTCTTGACAAATTTATAAAACAGTTAACAGTTAACGAGACAACCAGCTTATAAATAAATAGTCTCCACAAGTCTTAACGAAGAATTCTTAAGACAACAATATCTTGAGAATTCACTAATTATGTTCAAGAAATTATCTTTGGCCAATGGTTTTCCTTAGTTGCATAGTCAATCTCTACCACTTTTATTTTTACGTTCCTAATTAAATAATCGTGCATAAATGAATTATGAGTAATAGTAAAAAAACAGTGCGTGTACTTCAACATACGACCATTAACAACATTTCCTATCAGTACAATTAATTAATCCTGACCTACTTAGTATTACTTATTATTGGTGATACTGAATGAAATTCAGCCTACAACATGGGAAAAAAGGAGATCTAACTTTTAAAAAGGACGAAAATAATTGGAATAGACGTAAACTTTGGTTCGAATAGATTTTATATCGTTACACTGGGAAAGATATCTGCGCGACAAATTCCGTCAAAGTGTGGTAAATTTTGATTGATACTGTACTGACGCAAATACTGACAAATAAGTCCAGTTTAGGAGACGTCGCTTTTGATTCCCTGAGGCTGGTGTATACTGTCCTTGGCAAAAATACCTTAAATGATTTTCATTTCAATAAACCCAACTTCAAGTGACTAAAGATTAAAATGCTTCAATAAACCGTAACAAATGAAAATATGGGCTGGGTCTAGCCAATCGCTGTTAAACTTCTCCGAAGAAAAAGATTTTTTAAAAGAATCTGCGTCAGAATACAGAACTTTCTCTTGGTGTAGTAAATTCAATTAATAAAAATGACAAATCTGGAACTTTTACTCAAAGTTTAGTGGCCCCTAGGATAAATTTAGTGCTGTTGAAGATACTTTTGATTAGCACACAAAGCAGGTAATACTAGAATGCGACTAGATTGTAGTCTAGAACACTGGACCTGGATCAAACGCCTAGGGCACTTAAAATTCTATTACAGATTCCCCAAAACTAACTGAAGCATTAATTTTTCCGAGAATAATGATCCAAATAAAAGTAACAGGTCTATACATGTGCAGAGGGTATTCAAATTATAAAAGAAGTGAATAGTGGGAGCCATTTTCGAGAATAATAATAAAAAAAAAAACAACTCAGAAACTTATTTTGCAAAGTGCACTTTCACTTAACCCTCTTTCCCCCACTTAACCCACTTTCATTTTCACTTAAATTTAACATTATATGGATGCAGAACCATAAACTGTACAGGAACATGCATTTCCCCCCCGGAAAGTTCCAACCTTTAAAAACGAAATTCACCTTTTCTGGAAAATAGAGGGCTCAGTGATAGCGCGCTGCACTCGGACTGCGTAGGTCTCGGGTTTGAGTTCAGCAATTGCCGCTCTTAGAATTTCCCAGTCTAGAAAACTATACAGCTCATTGTCGGATAGTTGTGGCACGACTACAACAGGGACAAGTGCCCATCTATCCCAGGCATACTGGGAGGTACCAAGACCTATGGGAGGAGCTGGAGGCGGACCCGATCTTGGGCCTGCCTACGGACATAATGACTCCTAGGTATGACTTCCAAAAACCCTTCAAAGTCCTGATATTAGACAGAGGGGCATGGAAGAATGGGCCGCCAATTGCGAATCTATGTGGTACACGGACGGGTCCAAGACGGAAGATGGAGTGGGAGCCGGCGTGTACGGGGCTCGTCCGGGATGTAATATCTCGGTGAGCCTGGGAAGGCTAGCTACGGTCTTTCAGGCGGAGCTAGTCGCGATTATTATCTGCGCCGCCGAAATAAGAAGACGAGGAGTGTGTAACTCCAGAGTCGTCATTTATTCGGATAGCCAGGCTGCTCTGCGGGCAATTGACTCGTGGGAGATCAGCTCAAGGCTGGTGTGGGACTGCCTAGGTGCACTCAGGGAAATTAGTAGCCACAATAAGGTCTTCCTGGTTTGGGTACCTGGGTACTCGGGTTACAGAGGCAATGAGGCGGCGGACCGCCTGGCCCGGGAGGGTTCAATGAGAGCACTTATCGGGCCGGAGCCGTTCTGTGGTGTCTCAAGATGCCTCAGGAGTGCATCCATTAAGTTATGGATGCAGGACCGATCAAGGGAATGGTGGGTCAAAACTCCAGGCAAGAGGCAGGCGAAAAAGTTTATTCATAGCTACTCGCCCAAGCTAACTGCAGAATTACTCCAACTAGGCCGGGTGGCCATAAGAATAGCAGTTGGCATTCTCACTGGCCATTGTAGATTAAATAAGCACATGCATCGCATGGGCCTGGCAACGGATAGCCTGTGTAGGTTTTGTCAGGAAGAAGAGGAGACGGCACTGCATGTGGTATGTCAGTGCGAGGGGCTGGTTTGGCTAAGGTACCGCCTCTTTGGTAAAGAGAAGCTGGTGCCAACAAGCCTCAGCCGGGGCCCTCTCTCGGACCTATTAAGTCTTTTAAGGCAAGCAGGACTCTAGAGGGTGCTCTGACTGACCACCTGGGAGCCCCCCCCCAATTCCACAGTCCGGTTAAGGACAGGATAGAGGGAGGGTCTCCAACTCGGGGGTGCCACAATAGATCCTTGGGGTATCGCGGTGGTGTAGGCTGAAGAGCCAATTCCCCCGTTAGAATCTATCTATCTATCTATTGTCGGATAGCGCATAGTGATTGTCTGTAATGAGATAACATTGCCGTAGGCTGGATTATATTTGTGAAACCTTCAGGCGCCTTAATTAAGAAAAAATAAAATCCTGGAAAATAATTGAAACAAAAGTGATAGTCATTTCTGTGTGAAGAGTGATGCAAATTTTAGAGATCAATCATTGGGTCACTTCTGGAAAAATTGCGAGAGGCTGGTAAAAAAAAAAAAAAAAAAATCAGTGAAGTCGTAATTCCAATGGCATGAATTTTGAACGAAAACTAGAGTGACAAATGTGTTGGTACTAAACGGAATATTTGGTACTAAACGGAGCTATTTTACTCAATTTTTTTTTTTTTTTTTTTACTTAGCAGACCTCAAAATTGTAAGATAGTATCTCAATTTTGAAATCTGACATCAATTTGATTTGAGGGAGCATGTGATAAGCCCGCCATTCCCACCACCAACGCAGTTGGTTCTGGCCTCCACTACTTAGGTTCGCTACTAATTAACGCTTCCCACTTTGTCTCACGCTACTGAGTCGCAAGAACCCCCTGAATTCACGCACTAAAAGCGTGTGCGTTAGGCCACTAGACCAACGTATGAGGACAAGAGAATATAAAAGAAAAAAAGATAAAAAATACGGCCTACTTTTGGTGAGAGAAGCTTGTTGTGGGTGTGTGCGTGTAAACCATTCTAAATGGTTGTGAAAAAAAACTCTGGACTAACGTTAGCATCCACCGAAATAATTAGCTTGCAAAGGCTGGGGATTAAAATATTAATATTTATGAATAGAAATGAATATTGATTAATATATTAATACCTTCTTTCCCGGATATAATTAAATTTATAATCCTAAAAAAAAAAGAAAAGAAAAAAGGCACATCGCTAAGGAGTATTTAAAAGTTCACTAGTTGTTCATCGATATTATTATTGCTGTCAGACAAAGTTAGTGAATTAGTGGGAAATGAATATCCTGGTGAAGAAAGTTCTGTTCACAGCGATCAATGATTTGAAGTTTTTCGCCTTAGGATGGCTTCACTTTCAATTTTCTTTTCCGTTCTTTTATTCATTCTTTCTTTAGCTTTATCGCCACTAAAGCGTCTATGTTTGTTGCCGTATTCTACGACTACTAGTGCTTAACTGTATTAATTTCCAAGAAGAAAGCTTTCATATTTTTTCGGAATTTTGTTATTTTTGTCAATGGCTGGCCGACGCCTAAGCCATTTCTTTTTTTGAATAATATTATATTTGATTACGTAATATTTTTTTGAAATCGTTTGTTTCAAGCCAAAAGTGTACTGCGAGACTGGCAATATTTCCACAGTCGAATATATCGTATGTTGTACCATTCCTTTATTGCTGGGAAGATTGTAAAATGTGTCAAATTTTCGATATCGACTATTCACTGGAAATACACTTTTTTGAGATCTCATGGATCCGAATAGTTTTGATTTTCAGAATTGGTCAGCCTGTGTTTGTGTTGTGGTCAGTATAACTTAAAAACAAAAAAAATCACAGAAAGTTCAATCTTGAACTTATAATTAGCCAAGCTAAATAATGATATCCATAAAACTGGTCTTGTGAGGCGTGAAAGTTAATTAATTTAGTTCTTCACGGAATTGGGCAAAATATACTTCTAACTACAAATTACCAACTACCATTTCATTAGTTGAAATATTGTAATTACAATTAACTACTACAAATGTAATTATTATTTAGTTTTATTTTTTTGCAACTGAATTAGTTAAAAATGTTGGTGAGTCCGCAACGCTGGATAATATCAGGTTATTTTATCCGTCGTAGCATGCATATTGATTTTGTTCCTGACCGATTTCGGATTTTCATCCATCGTCAGAGCAAATTCACCAAGTTCGTGCTGTTACATTCACACTTGTTGGTTTGTTGGTTGTATATATGTGGGGAGGTTATAAGATTATGTTACTATGTGTGTGTGTGTGTGTATTTTCATGACACACATAGTAACATAACTTTGCCATGAAGCACATACATAGTAACATAACTTTATCATGAAACACATACACACACACACACACACACACATATATATAGTAACATAACCTTATAACCTCCCCACATATATATACAAACTATAAACCAAGCAGTATGAGTGTAACAGAAACATTACGTTGAAGTAAACTTTCTACACGAGCTTGGTGAATTTGCTGTGACGATGGATGAAAATCGGAAACCGGTCAGGAAGAAAAAACCAATATGCATGTTACGATGGATAAAATACCTGAATTAGTTAAGTTGAAACTTAAAACTACAAATAGTAGTTAAGACATTTTAGAAACCAATTTATTGGCTGAATTCTTAAAGAGGGAAGAATCTTTCCAAATCCTTCACCGATCAGCAATCCAGTCCCCTCAGCTTCTGAGAGCTCTTTGTTATCCATGATCAAGCAGCTACGAGATACTACAAAATAAATCGTGACCGACAAAAGGCGATACAGTTAAACCTTTACATTGCTAAACTGTTTTCAAGAAAACCAGCGTGTCTAGATACTCAAAAACTAGTGGCCGAAAATTCAGCAAACTTAACTCAAAATTGATGTGGGCGTGGTCAACTGATTCTCCAATTAGTCGCAGATGCTTGTCTTGATTTCTCTGAATCATCTCTCATATTTATATATGCAAATTCTTCCTGGAATATTTTTAGATTGTCCTTGAACTGCTGCTTCCAGAATTTATGGTGTCAATTTAAAATAGTTTCCATCACTCGTTATCCAAAACAACAAAATAGTAAATGTGCTTCAGGCAACAGGAAAATCAAAGAAACTGCCCTAGAGAAGAAGTACTCTCACTGAAAGAAACTGTAATGTTATCCGAATCGTTACAAGATAGCATCCGAAGTGCGAAGAAGGAGACATTAAATGAATAAAACGTTAGTTAGTTCCCACCTAGGCCAGATTAGGGAGGGAGAGTTCAATTCATATAAATAAAATGACAGCACAACAGTTGAGGATATAGTTTACAACCATTTTTATAACAGTATATCCAGTCAGTAACCTATCTACTTACTTTCTATTTACTCAGCCAGTCTGTCTCTTTATTATTCTCTAGCTACAAAACTTCTATTTTACTATAAAGTCCTTGCGGTTGGTGTGTCCTATTCATTTATACAGTGTTCAGCATATCATCTAGTTTATTTCTAATCTCATTCCTTAATTCATTCTCTATCCCCCTCACATCCATTATAAAATCATTCAATGATTATTTTTCATAATAGTAAATGATATTAATGATAAGCTGACATTAAAATAATGCAAAATATTTTGAAACAAAAACACTGTCTATAAAAAGAGATGAACAGAACCTCTCGCAACTTTTTTTTTGCAGACGCTATTTTTTTTTTTACTTTTTCCTTGCTCCTTGTAAGAGGAAGTATAGTAATCGTGTCAAATTTTCAAAATTGAGTATTCACCGGAAATACAAGTTTTGACGCCTAGTAAATACAAAAAAAAAAAAAAACAGTTTTCCGAGGATCGTCTTTGTGTGTATGAACTAAAAATTTCGTAATCAAAAAATCGGAGAAAACTTAAATTTGGTATTCCGTTTAGATACTACCATCGTATCTGACACGAAGGTTTAAGTCCAAATTCATCAACTTTTGCAACTGCAACTTTAATAAATGTTTTTTATTTTTCTTTATTTTTCGCGATTTTCTTGAAAGAGGCTCTAACGATGTTCTTTAAACTTCGTACACTATCTACTTACTTATTAAAAGCCTATATTTATTTCTGGGGGGGTCTCTTGATTTCATAAGGGGTAATTCGAGTTGGTTCAAGGTTATTGGCGCTTACTTCTGTACTACAATATAATTACTTCTCTACCTGCTTGGGTTGGTAAAATGATACTTGCACCTCCTCCCCCCCGAACCCCTAGAAATAAGAGAAATTGATAGTTTAAAGAAAAATGTCTCACTTTATGCATAGTGGTATTAACAGCAGTAAGAAAAAAAGTATGGGTGTTTTACATCAGATTTTGCGGGGGGGGGGGGATGGACTACTTCCATTCTTACCAAACTCCGAGCATTTACATCAAGCACATACGCAGGAGTTCGTATTTTTTTTTTTTTTTTTTACATTTTTTTGTTATCTACCTTGATCATCTCTAAGATGGTGGTATTCAATGTATAATTCTTTATTATATAAACAAATATAGTAATCATTCAAAAAAAATAGAGTACTATTAAAAGTAGCAAATTTAGGCTAATAGTTAACTACCAAAAAACAATCAAACTATTATTTTAACTGACAATTGGCACTAACAACTAGTAATTGTAACTAACAACTACAAAATGTAGTTCGTAATTGTTTTTTTACAACTAATGTAGTTATAGTTTTGAATATAAGATTGAAAAAATTCCAACTAATAATTATTGTAGTTAGCATTTCTTTTTGTTGTAACACTTTAGAAGTGAAGTGTGATTACGCGTAAACGTTTTTGCCAAATTATGAAATCAGATCAGATTTGTAAGTTAGAAATTAACTAGGACAATAAATATGTGAAGCAGAATGAATAATAAGAAAAATTTTTTTTTATAAATAATATTACAATTATCAATATTATAATTATTATATAAGCCGGTAGTTGCTATGGCAACTACCTTTTTCTTAACTACTATTTGTAGTTTTAAGTTTCAACTTAACTAATTCAGGTATTTTATCCATCGTAACATGCGTATTGGTTTTTTCTTCCTGACCGGTTTCCAATTTTCATCCATCGTCACAGCAAATTCATCAAGCTCATGTAGAAAGTTTACTTCAACGTAATGTTTCTGTTACACTCATACTGGTTGGTTTATAGTTTGTATATATATGTGGGAAGATCTGCACGTCAAATGGGTCTGAAAGTCAATGAGAAGAAAACGAAGTACATGTGCACTGGGACAGAACAAGCGAGTGAAATCACTGGCTCCGGCTATACGTTTGAAGTAGTTGACAAGTTTATATACCTTGGAAGCCAGGTAGACCGCAACAACGACATGCAATCTGAAATAAAGAGAAGAATAGTTGCGGCTAGTAGGTGTTATTTTGGGCTACTACAATTTATGAAAAGTAGGCTGATATCTCGT
This sequence comes from Triatoma infestans, assembly GCA_011037195.1. Classification (NCBI taxonomy): domain Eukaryota; kingdom Metazoa; phylum Arthropoda; class Insecta; order Hemiptera; family Reduviidae; genus Triatoma; species Triatoma infestans. The sequence goes on from JAAEAF010002283.1 coordinate 135,255, forward strand.
AGTTCCAAGATCAGGATATATAAGACCCTTATACGACCAGTTCTAACTTATGCCTCGGAATGCTGGACCATAACAAAAGCTGATGAGCTAAGTCTCCAAAGATTTGAAAGAAAAATTTTTGGGCCTATTCGTGATGGAGAAGTATGGAGACAAAGATCAAATAATGAATTAGCCCAGCTTTACAAAGATATAGATGTCGTTCGGCATATAAAGATCAGCAGGCTCATGTGGGCGGGCCATGTTGCCAGGATGTCTGAAGGGGAGATCCCAAAAAAGTTGTTGGACGACAGGATCTACCACAAACGTAGGAAGGGCAGACCCAAGGTCAGATGGAGTGATAATATAACGAATGATGCTAGGTCCCTTCTGGGTGTGACAGATTGGAGATCGGCGGCGCAAGATAGAGACAGATGGCGGACTATGTTGGAGGAGGCCAAGACCCAGTAATGGGTTGTAGCGCCATGTAGAGAGAGAGATATATATGTGGGGAGGTTATAAGGTTATGTTACTATATATATGGGTGTGTATGTGTTTCATGATAAAGTTATGTTACTATGAGTGTCATGAAAATACACACACACATAGTAACATAATCTTATAACCTCCCCACATATATACAACCAACAAACCAACAAGTGTGAATGTAACAGCACGAACTTGGTGAATTTGCTCTGACGATGGATGAAAATCCGAAATCGGTCAGGAACAAAATCAATATGCATGCTACGACGGATAAAATAACCTGATATTATCCAGCGTTGCGGACTCACCAACATTTTTAACTAATTCAGTTGCAAAAAAATAAAACTAAATAATAATTACATTTGTAGTAGTTAATTGTAATTACAATATTTCAACTAATGAAATGGTAGTTTGTAATTTGTAGTTAGAAGTATATTTTGCCCAATTCCGTGAAGAACTAAATTAATTAACTTTCATGGCTCATAAGACCAGTTTTATGGAAGATAAATTAGTGGGAATTGCATAGAATGGAGGTAAGGGAGAAAAAGTACGGCACTCTAGAAATGGACCACCCAATAGAGAGACTAGAGAATAAATTGAAAAAGGATTATAGTTGTTCCCCAGTGTCCTAATAGTTAGTAGATTTTACTAGATTTCTCTGAAAAGTTATGGGAATGGGACAAAGCTTGGGGGATAAAGTTATATCCAGTTTGTAAACTATCATCTATAGTTTTACTATTTCGTTTTCGATTTCCAGTGGACGCTAAGAAATTTAGATAGTTTAGTAGATTATGATTTATTTAGTTATTTAAAAAAATATTACTGTAAAATATGGGACTCCATAACTAACTAGCAAATACCATTTTTATTTATAACTGAGTTCATCATGCAAATATCCAGAGGATCCGAAAACTGTCCTCTCTAACTATGACGTACATAGTAGAATAGATTTAGAAAAATGGGCTCCTAAATCTGCGACCGAGAGGGCTATAATCATGGCATACGTACATCGTACATCACTGATTCCCTTATTTATTAAAAATACCACACAATCAATATGGAAAATCACAACTGAAACTTTTTACAGTTTTTATTTTAGTTTAAGTATTTAGAGTATTTAGTATAATAAAATAAATGATAAATAAATATCTGGTCTGGCAACACTCACACACGAATATCTTATAGTGCAATTGACATAGTTATAATTAACCAAATTTCCCCCAAAATTTCATTTTTTTACTTTCTCTTACTCCTAGTTTCAGAGGAAGTATTGTAATCGTGTCAAATTTTCCATATCGAGTTTTCACCGGAAATATCCGTTTTGAGGTCTCCTGAGTCCAGAAAAGTGGTTTTTAGAAAATAGTCTGTGTATGTATGTATGTGAACATACGTATACAGTGTAGGGGTTTTGGGTGAACTCCCACCACTCATCCACTCTAGCGGAGAGAAACAGCCGCTCTCGCACAGAGAGGAGAGATTCGGCCAGTGGATATATATATATATATATATATGAGAGATAGACAGTCAGAAATCATTCTGTGGAATTCAGTTTTACACATCATTATCATTCTGTTGATTTACACATCAGTTTAACATCACTCCGTATATATCATTTTAGCCACGTCAATCTGTCAGTTCAGTTCAGTTCTAAACTCTACAGTGTAAAGTGCTTGGCAGTCAGTCATATACATATATATCAAATTATATATCTTAATCCGTCTTAAGGTGTTATTTATCACTCATCATCTTCAACCAACATCTCCTCTCAACACCCTTACAACAGGAAGAATCGCAAAAAGTACTGTCACTATGGGATCTAACAGTAAATTATGTGTCAAAATTCCTCAACCGGAAGTACCACTTTAGGTAGTGAATTTTTTGTTTGTTTTTTTTTTCACTTTTTCGCGATTTTCTTAATAATGGCTCCGACTATATTCCATCAAACTTCCTATATCAACTACCCATACGTACAAAAAATCTACAACTTTTATTTAAAATATTTCTCAGGGAAAATTCATTAAAGGGGGGGTACTTTTGGGGGAGGGGTGGGGTTAGGTTTTCCTCTAAAGTGCTATTTCAGTTCAACACACGATTCTGTCATCTAAATAATATTAATTAGAATTAAATGTGTTGTTGAAATTCCGAGTTTGAAAAAAAAAATCGGATGATCGAAAGTGTGTTTTTATTGAAAAGTATTTTTCAAATTTTCCGATATTTTCTTTAAAACGACTCTATTTTTCTTTAAACTTGTAATGTGAACTACACATATAAAAAGCTATAACATTTATTTTTCGAAACATTTCTTCTGGTAAAGTCCTTTAAGGGGGCCTTTGGGGTAGGGGTGAGGTTATGTTTTTTCTCTTAAGTGCTATCACAAGTTTGATTATACAATTCTACCATCTAAACAAAATTAATTAGAAATAAATTAAATGGCCAAAAATTCCGGATTTTCAAGAAAAACTTTAGTAAACCGGAAGTGCGTTTTTACTGAACAGATTTTTTTCAGTTTTTGCGATTTTCTCCATAAAAACACTGACGAATTCCATTAAATTTGATATATTAACTATAAAATTTGTCAATTATAATTTTGAAAACTGGTATTAAGAGAAAGTTGTTTCCGACTGTACCACACCAGATTTTTACTTCCATATTTGAGAAAAGTCATTTTTGGACGCCCAATAAACTGCTTAATGCTATGTTTAAACCAAACTAAATAAAAACGCTATTTATATTAATGCAACAGCCTCTAACAGGTCTATGAGTATGTCTTCGCTATTATGTTTATAAAAAAGTAAAAAAAAAAAAAATATAATCTTTTTAATCTGTTTATTAAAATAAAAGAAATGTTATTTTTATAATTATTAAAGTTTGAAAAAAAAAATATATTTTGTATAAAAAAAATAGTAAACAATGTTATTTTACAAGTATTGAAAAGTCAAGTAATGATTATATGTGCAGTGAACAAAACTGTTACTGAATTCAAGCAATTACATGTACATGAATGGCTGGCAGATTGGGCCAATGAAAGCCCACTTATCTTTCAAGTATCCTTATAACACTATCGTTATCTCACTCCTTCCAGTACAGTACACATCAATAACATCGCATTGCACCGCACTTCTATCTAACAGCTGTTTCTTCTGGTATTATAGATAAATTACTATACTATCATTATTTATAGTTTTATTTCTGACCTAAAAACTAAAAAAAACTGAATTAGTAGTAATCTACTTGTCCAATAGTATTAAGATAATTATTATTTTATAGCAAAGCAGTAAATAAAATAAGTCGTAAATAAGGCAACTATTTAAAAAAAAAAAAAAAAAATCTGGTGTGAAACACTCACACAACATTCTCTTACTCCAGTTCTCAAAATTATAACTGACAACAGCTACAGTTTGTGTACCAAATTCAACGAAATTCGTCGAAAATTAACAAAAAAAAAAACAGTTCAGTAAAAGCGCACTTCCGGTTTACTAATTTTCTTAAAACTCGGAATTTTGGCCATCTATTTATTTCTAATTATTTCTGATTTTTTTTTGGATGATAGAATTTATATAATTAACTACGATAGCACTTTAGAGGAAGCTGTAACCTCGCCCCTCTCCTAAAAGTACCCTCAAATGAATTTTCCCAAAGAAATGTTTTAAATAATAGATGTATAGATCTTTGCAACGTTTAGTTTATATAACAAGTTTCAAAAAAATCGTCGGAGCCATTTCTGAGAAAATCGCAAAAACATAAAAAAAAAAGAAAAACTAGTAAAATGGTACTTCCGGTTGAGGAATTTTGACAGATAACGCACCATCAGATATCATGGTGATACCTTAACGTAATATCAAGTTTGAACTCTCTACGATTTTTCGTTTTTGAGCTATTCTGTTCACATACATAAACACAGACACACTTACACCCTCTTCCTAGGAGTAAGAGAAAGTAAAAAGATATATCTGGTATGAACCACTATGTATTAACATGAATTTCTCTTTCTATAGTAACCGTCCCTAAAAATTAATTTTCTCAGGAAACTGTTTCAAAATAATTAGATATTATTAGATATTTATGAATGTTGATAGTTTATAAAAAATTCCAACTAATAATTATTGTAGTTAGCATTTCTTGTTGTTGTAACACTTTGGAAGTGAGGTGATTACGCATAAACGTTTTTGCCAAATTATGAAATCAGATCAGATTTGAAAGTTAGAAATTAACTAGGACAATAAATATGTAAAGCAGAATAAATAGTATTAAAAAAAAACGAGGAAGATTCAAGTAATTATGGTTGTCAGTTTTATAACTTAATTAACTACTATAATTATTATATAAGCATGTCAAACCTTCACAACACATAACAAAGAAAGAATAATTTATAACTAGTGGCCTAGCCGGCTGCTGTCTTCAAGACAAGGCCGCGGCAAAACAAACAAAACCAAGGGTCGATGGTTAACATCAAAGCAAGCACCGCTAAGGCTGGCCACTGACATAAATCGCTGGTCACCAAACTAACCAAGGTCGCATAAGTTCGCACACTAGGACAGATGTCTTGGTGTGAGTGTTGCTAACACTAATATATTAAACTTCGCCCCATTGGAAGAGGGGATGATTATATGATTATACTTCAGTACGTCTTCAAGATTATTATACGAGCAGCAGTTTCCCCGTCCCTATACAGTTTTTATTTATACTTATTTCCTTAGTTGTGCATCTTAGTTCATTTATTTTAATCATTCTAAATTATTAGTTATTTATCTCCTATTTTATTTCTAAGTATTTCTTGTTAATAGTTACCATTACTCACGTTTAAATTATTGTTCAAATACAGTCTATTTTTATAAATTCCGTGTTAATACTTCGAGCACTAACTTCCAAAAATCTCTAAACTAACTTCCGCCCTCTTCAAGACATCTACTATATACCTCAGGAATCACAATAAACGATTCCACTACATCTGGTGGCAGCGGTGGGATCAGATCATACGATAAACGATTCCACTACAGTAGCATGCATATTGGTTTTTTCTTCCTGACCGGTTTCGGATTTTCATCTATCAAATTCACCAAGTTTGTGTAGAGAGTTTACGTCAACGTAATGTTTGTGTTACACTCACACTGCTTGGTTGTATGTATGTGAGGAGGTCATAAAGTTATGTTACTATGTATGTGCTTCATGGCAAAGTTATGTTACTATGTGTGTCATGAAAATACACACACACACATAGTAACATAACCTTATAACCTCCCCACATATATACAACCAACAGACCAACAAGTGTGTGAGTGTAACAGCACGGAACTTCGTGAATTTGCTCTGCCGATGGATGAAAATCCGAAATTGGTCAGGAACAAAATCAAGATTTTCAATTTGAAGCCATTTTCGAGAAAATCGCGAAAAACTGTAAAAAAAAAGAAGAAAAAAATCTGGTGTGAAACACTCACACTATTTTCTCTTACTCCAATTTTCTTCATAATTTTACCTAATTGACAAATTTCATAAATTTGTACCAAATTTGATGGAAATTCCTTGGAGTTCGTCGAAAAGTGAATAAAATGTTCAGTAAAAGCGCACTCCTCCGGTTTACTAATTTTCTTGGAATTCGCAATTTTGGCCATCTATTTATTTCTAATTAATTTTGTTTGGGTAGTTGAATTTTATAAAATCAACTATGATAGCACTTTAGAGAAAAAAACACAACCTCACCCCTCCACCCGCTTACTTAAATGACTTTACCCGGAGAAATGTTTCAAATAAAAGTTGTAGCTCTTTATATGTGTAGTTCACATTCCTATTTTAAAGAAAATTGTTGAAGCCGTTTTCTTGAAAATACCAGAAAACTGAAAAATACATTTCAGTTTAAAAACGCACTTTTTTTTCAAACTCGGAATTTCAACAACAAAATTTTATTCTAATTAATATTATTTAGCAGGATAGATTGTATAATAAACTGAAATAGCACATTAGAGGAAAGGCACATTAAACTGAAATAGCAAATAAAAGTTGTAGCTCGTTGTATGTGTAGTAGATGTATCTGGTTTAAAGAAAATCGTTGGAGCCATTTTCGAGAATATTACAAAAAATTGAAGAAACCATTCAGTAATATGGTACTTCCGGTTGAGTAATTTTGACCGCTAACCTATTGTCAGATCCCATAGTGATACCTGGACGGAATATCAAGTTTGAACTTGCTGGGATTTTTCGTTTTTGAGCTATGCTGTTCACATACATACATACATAGATTATTTTCTAAAAACCGTTTTTTTTTGACTCAGGGGACCTCAAAACCTAAAAACAATAAGTTGCACTTCTGGTTGATGAATTTTACCCATGTCGGATACGGTGGTACTTAGTACCTAGCTGGAATATCAGGTTTATTTTTTCCTGGGCACTTATCGTTTTTTGAGATATTTAATTCATGGAACCTCACAAAACATGTATTTCAGATGAATTCTAAATTTCGACAATTTGACACGTTCACAATATTCTCTTCTACCCAGAAGTAGGAGAAAATAAAAATATAATATTTTGCAGTCTAGTGGCCAAATTTTTTCAAAATCGACCATGATGGCTATTTTCTTTAAAACTAGGTGAGGCTAACTGCACAGAGGTATATATCTTTTTCATTTTAATTATTTTTTCGAAACAAAAAAAAAAAAAATTCGATTTTAAAAAGTTGCAAAATTTGTGGAGGTTTTTCAAAGTTATTTTAGTTTGTTCAAGGTTATAGCATTGTATTCTGGGCTATAAAGTAATTACACGTCGTCTCTACTTGCTTGAGTAGGTATAGACCCCCTCACTACCTCTACATTTAATTTTGGACACATGAATAATAATTTGAAATGTAATTAAAAATTTGGCAATTTTTACAAAATTGTAATTAACAGCGCAATAAGGGAACGTCATGTAAAAGATGACACTAAGTCATTGTAAAATGTGTAATGTGTTTTGGTGATGATGTGCAGTAGGTAGCTTGTGGCGTGAGCGTCTTAGCGAAAAGGGCTTGTATGTATATACGGTTAAGAGATAGAAGTATTAAGAATAATTAAGAAGTCACCACTGTTAACAATTCAATATAATCTTCCAAATAATAACTACAAGTTATTTGGTATTATAAATTTATTTAATTTATTGTGGCACAGATATTTAGAGAGCGATTCCTGAAGTAGTGTTTCGATGTTTCCACCTTGATTGGTAGCACAAATCTGTCCTTAAAATATCTCTTCTCTTTGTTTCTTCAATTCCTCCCGTTTGAGGAGAATGGGGTAATACAATCCCATAATTGTTCTTGAACCGTATCAGTAACTGGACTTGTATACCTGGCTAGCCCTTTTGCAAGGGAATGTGACATTTCTGATTTTTTTTTTATAATTTAATATTATTTCAAATTTCTTGCATCCATCACAAATGGCACTAGTCATTTTAATTTTATTTTCTAAATTGTAGAAAATAATTAAATTAAAATAAAAATAGTCCACGAGGAATGGTTACCAAAATACTTTCAACTCGCGAGAAAGTTGGCGAAATACAAAAAGAATACCAATTGCAGAATTGGTTATAGAAATTATACATATGGAATAGGGGGAATAATCTGAGCCACTGAATATTCATGATCATATTTTAAAAAGCTGTGATTACGGCCGCCTGCTTGACCGTTATTTTACAAGTCTCATATAATTCAAGACAATAAACCCTTCATGTTTAATAATGTGAGAAAGAATTTCACAAACATAAAGAAACCCTCCCCGCACCACTTTTGCTTTGGTTTTCATGGGATCTAGACAGACACAAATAAGTATACAATGGCAATGCTCTAATTACAAGGAAAACTCCAGAGTTCTTTGTTTGTATGTTCATCTTCTTTTTTTTTTGTTCTTTAAAATAAAAGGATAGTAGTTAGCATTACAATTGTTGAGCACTCTTTAGACCGCTTCTACTTACCCGCTCATTAGCAAAACATTTCTATAAAACAGACATATAGAAATATTTGGACTTAGCTATAATTAGGCAATGAGAAAAAAAAATATAAAAAAAACAACAGTTTTTTGATGCATTACATATATTATGTGAAGGTAAGATAATGAAGATCAAGTATTCATTAAAAAACATGAAGGATGATGAATTCGCAAGAATACGAAATCGATAGATCGATATACCATTGTTTTTTTTTTCTAGAAAAAGCTCTGACAGTGAATCACCTATAGATATATGGATCACACATAATCCTAAATAAAAAACTTGAGCAGGACATCGAATGTGCGAGTCTCGACGGGGGTACGGACAAGGCGATATTATAAGTCCGTTGCTGTTTATCCTGTTGATGGATGACATTATGAAATGTGAAGAATACTATGCACCTACTGCAGTCAGTTAATTTCAATTGTTTCGCCTGGTGTCAGAGTGGTGGACAGCGTGTAGGAACTCCATCAGAATCTAGATATCTCGACAGAGAAGCTAGGTAAAAAGAAAAATAACTGTCAAGTTTACGCATCGTTTTATTCGATCTAGACAAATCGATAAAACAAAAGATAAATATTTATCCTAAAGGACATTCCATGCAAAGATTTCCTCCTTTAAATATCTTGGATTGTTGCTCTCTGCTAAAGAAAGACATTATTCTTAGCTCATTAATATGTTTTTTAATGTTAACATATGCTTCCTCTTTTCCTAAATTACTAAATTTCTATAAAAAATCTCTCATTTTTTTTCTAATTTTTAAAACTTAATTGCAATTATTTTATATTATGGTCATACCATTGCTATAGGTAATGTTGCAATACACAATTCTAGTTGAAAGGTTTAATTTAATGTATTTATCAATATTCTCTTTGTAGATTGTAACCAATTTTTAGAAGCTTATCTGACTGGTATAATTTCATCCATCCTGGTATAATTCGTTTAAAACATTCGTTTAAATATTTCATACCTAATTGGCACTAGCCCGGTTTCTGGACGACAAAAAATAAATTATTGTGTCATTGTAGTGGGATATTTTTTTTTTTTTAAATAAGCACTATTGAACTGACTGGAAAATTATTAAACAATACAATAAGAATAATTAAATAATTGCAATTTAAAAAAAAAGAAATTGAGCTCGTTCTTTTAACACAGTCCGCATAATATTGACAAATGAAGAAGTTACATTCCGATCTGCTTGTATGTCCGTCCACTGACATACATATGTCCACCATTACATTGAAATTATAGAATATAAGTTTAATAATTATATCTATAGTAAAATAGATAGACAGTCAATAGGTTGGGGCATATTTATGTTACTTGGGGAATTACTATACCTGAATAAGTACTGTTTTGATAAGGTGATGAAAACATGCTCTCTCTGCAATACTAGAGAAGGTGAACATATCTTCCATTTTAGACAATTAGGTAGAGAGACGTTTAAAGATTAAGCAAATGGAAAAGACTCGGGTAGTTGAATCAAATTTTTTAAGACAGGCATGGCAATATAAACATTTTTTGGGTATCCAAATTTAATTATTAATGAACCGAAATAAAAGATTTTATGTAATAACTAAAAATTTATTATAAATTTGTTCTGTTTGTTCGGGGATGGATAACATAGAACCCCAAGTGAAAGTCCCTACCCTATGGCGCAACAGCCCATGAAGGGCCAAGGCTTGCTAGACGGAAATATATTGGGGGACATGTGGTAAGCACGCCGCAGTTCCCACGCCGTTTAGTTCCAGCCTTCGCTACCTAGGGCGCTACTAACTGTTGCTTCCCACTTTTTATCACGATGCTGGGTCAACACCGACTTTCCCTTCACGGAAATCGAACCCTGAATTTTCGCACGAAAGGCGTGTGCGCTAGCCACTAGACCAACCGGTGAGGACCCCCCAAGTGAAAGAATAATATAATTTCCAAACAACTTTTTGATTTAGAAAATTGATTTTTACTTTTTCCAAAAATTCTTTTCATCTATATTCCGTTTTTTTCATTTAATATTCTCTTTTTTCTTTTTCTCTTGTAACTTATGTATTTTATTATCAATATTATTGTTTATTTATTTAATGTTAATTATTAATTATTTTACTTTTTAATTATTAAAATAAGTACCTTCTCCTAGCGGAGAAGCAGACATTGAATATATAAAAATATTGTAATTCCTCAGACGGTGGTCCTACGGACCATGAAATAGTCTGTCAGTTTAGTTAGATTGAAATTACAGACAAAGACGCACACCTATTCGTTACTTAAGGCAATATTTCCTCTTACTAGGAGTAAGAGAATGTAAAAAAACAACTGCAATATGCAAGCAAGCACATAATCACTTTTGGTAGACAGTAAAGGGGGGGGGAATATACATACAATTATAGATAAGCTAAGTTTTTTGAGTGGATTAAGTTTAGTAATGTGCTATTAAAGGATATCGAGCTTTACTTTTCACTATTACGTGTTTGGAATACTCACACAACAAAAGGCAAGAGTGTAAAGTATACAGGTGTTAGTATGGAGGGAACTAAAGACGGTTGACCCATTTAGAGAGATAGCTTCGTTCATTCAAACAGAGAATGCCCCTGAAAGAAATCTAGAGATCTATCTAAAGTTGTACCCTATTACTTGACTATTCAAAGTGAATACTATTTTTGAATCGAACTCCACCATTAACCGGTATTCAATAAAAAAAAACGTGCATAGAATATTAATTATATTTTTGTGAATATAAAGCAATTACCTTATTTTATTTGTGAATATTCATCAACAATTATCTGATCTAATTCGGTCATTCATTCAAAAATAAAAGCTTCTTCTAAAAAAAAAAAAAAAAAAAAAATAATCTGGTGTGAAACACTCACACGACTTTCTCTCACTGCTGCTAGTACAACTTTAAAAATTGCAATTTAAAACTGTACAGGTAATGGAACAATTTATCGTTCTATGTGATATTTCACACGAAAAAGTACGTTACCTCTCCACCAAAAACCCCTCCCCCAGGAAAATCAGTGTTCCTGAAAAAAAAAAATTTCAAATAAAAGTGTTAGGCATATATGCTTAGATATGTAATGGGATCCAAATCATTAAAGATTCATAAGATCCGAAAAGCGGAGAAGCAGACAATGAATGAATCAAAAGTTAGTTTTACTACCCACCTAGGTCAGACTAGGAAGGGACAGTTGGATTCATATAAATAGAGTGGCAGCAGAAGGGTTTAGGATAGTTTACAACAGTACTGTCAATCCAGTCAGCAACTATTCTACTATCTTCTTATTACTCAGCCAGTCTGTCTCTTTATATTTCTCTCGCTACCTAACTTCGAACCTAACTGTAAAGTCCTTGCAGTTTGTGTGTTCAGCATATCATCTAGTTTATCTCTCATTCCTAAATTCATTCTCATAGGAATAAGATAGAAATAAACTGGATCATATGCTGAACACTGTATAATGAATAGAAAACACAAAGTGCAAGGATTTAACAGTTAAATTAGAAGTTAGTAGCGAGAGAAATATAAAGAGACAGACTGGCTTAATAATAAGAAGGTAGTAGATAGGTTGGTGACTGAAAGTACTGTTTGTCAAACTGTCGTAAAAACTGTTCTGTTGTTGCTCTATTTACATGGATTGAACTCTCTTTTCCTAGTCTGGCCTAGGTGGGGAGTAATTAACTGTTGATTCATTTTATGTCTGCTTCTTCGCTCTCCGGATCCTATGAATCTTTAATGATTCTGATCCCAATACACAGAGCGAAAGATTGAAAAAAATAAAAAGAAAAAGGAAAGCCGCATTCCTATGTCAGATTTTGGCCAAAACTTTCATGTCAGATGTGATAGTGGTACGTAAACGGAGTGTCTCTTCCAGATTATTTATTCTTTGTATACAGCTTTAGCTGTATACAAAAGTAGATACATTTATAAATCTTACGATAATAATTGTAGTTTAATAATAAAACAAACAAGTTGAATTACACAAAATACGATCTTGTAGTTTTATCACAAATGAGTTGATCTAGAATATCTAAGGCACTGCCACAACAAGTGTACAATATCCTCGAGCATATCGCAAGTTGAGCACTTTCTTATAATATACTTGTGTTTCATTTATTGAAAAGCAGTATGCTTCCCTGCCAACTCAACTGAGCGAACAAGTGAGTCATCACAAACGCTATATCTAATAATAAGTAAATTACAAAAACAGAATGTCAAATTTGAGCATCCTGAGATTTTCCGTTTTTGAGACAGACACATACGAAAAATTATGTGAAATTTAGAGATGCTGGGTGGAGATCTCATCGAGCCCAGTATTACGGCGACATAAAAGCCTCTATTGTGAAACAATAAAAGAGGGAAAAGCTCCGTTTGGAAATCATCAGGAAATCCAAGAAAGTTCCGCTTAAAATCCAATCTTTAACGAATTTAATGTAGGATTTGTTTTTTATTTATTCTCTCAATATTACAGGATTTTCGTCGGAAACATGACCGATTTGTTTACTTTAAATTTTATTGAAATAAATGATCTTGTTTTCTTTAATTTACTAAAATAAACATTTGAGCGGCATAACATATGTTTTTTCCCCCGAAAAAAGTGATTTTCGCGGGTAGATTTGCATTGGTCGTTAAATTCGTACGTTGTTTCACACCTGATATTTTTTTTTTCTTTTTTAATACAAAAAACTTGTTTCTGCTAAAAATTATAAAGGAAAGATATTTTTAGAAATAAAACTATGTTACACTGTGAAATATCGCATTTATTATTATAATAATAAACTAGTACGCTATCGCTACGGAAAGAAGTGGTAGATTGAATATACATCGAAATTTGTATTCAACAAGAGTTAAGGTGATAGTTTAGGCAGTGTCAGTGACCTAGGTTCATGTAGCTTTGACAGGAAAACTCACCTTCAATATATATTTATATTATATATATTTATATATATATAATATATATATATAGATTAGCATCCAATGTATAAATGTCCTCGCAACTATTTACACATTTATGAAGTTTATTGCTAGAACATAAAACAAGTATACTGGGTATTAAATTACCAGGTGCTACATATTATGTGACTTGTTGCAAAGACTAAAATGTTGCAAACACATGTTCTGCATAAATAATTTTATTGATATTCTATCAAATTTATCTATTGTTACTATAGCAACAGGAATGTTTTTTTATTTTTTTTTTATTTAGTAATATATCTTTAAACAACAAACAGCGATATATAATTCTTTTCTTTTTTTTTTTAATCTTATTTTATGTTTGGACTTTCCTGTTATAGATGAATGCTAATAAAAATGAAACGAATGCTAATACTTGTCTAAAAGCCTATTTTACATAAACCCAAGCTTTCTGCGGGTTGTTTACAGGCATCTTCAAAGGTATTATGTCTTAAACATAACAGTATTTTACAACACAAACCCAAGATCACTCTTAAATTATATATAACACAAATCTATAACTTTAAACTAGCTTTGTTTAGTGATAGAAATAATGGGAATATAATTAATTATTACGTTTCTATAATGAGAAGTATTATCTTCCCAGTGTTTCCCATAGGTCACCTTTCCAAGGAAGTATAGCAGTCAAGTCAAATTACAAACTTATAACATGATAAATTTTCTTTACACACAGATTTTACAAATTTGTCTTAATATAGATATGTTGATGACGGGGAGGGATAATTAACGACCTATGTAATAGGATCCGAAGAGAGGGTTCTAAAGGCTGAGTGAGAAAGAGAGAGAGATTTCGAGTTGGTGAAGAGAAGGGTAGTTAGTAGTTGGTTACTGACGCGTTGTAACCGCAGTATAAACTGTTCTAAAGACTCTCCCCTGTAAGGCTAGCACTGCTGAATATAAACATAGTCTCCCACTCTAATCTGGCCTAAATAGCGAGTGAGATTCTCAATTTTTGTGTGTGTGTCTCTTTCTGTTTAGATCCCTCTCTTCGGATCCTTGATGTAACAGGATACGAAGAGAGGGATCTAAAGTAGAGCGAGAGAGAGATTTAGAGTTATTAAAGAGAAGGTTAGTAGTTGGTTGCTGACGCGTGTAACTGCAGTATAAACTGTTCTAAAGACTCTCCCCTATAGGGCTAGCGCTGCTGTACATAAACAGAATCTTCCACTTTAGTCTAGCCTATGTAGCGAGTGAGACTCTCACTTTTTTTGTCTCTCACTCTCTCTCTCTCTCTGCTTTAGATCCCACTCTTCGGATCCTTGATATAAAAGGATTCAAAGTCTCCCACTCTAGTCTGGCCTAAACAGGGAGTGAGACTCTCACTTTTTGTCTCTCTCTCTCTCTCTCTCTGCTTTAGACCCTTCTCTTCGGATCCTTGATATAAAAGGATACAAGTGGGATCTAAAGCAGAGGGAGAGACATAAAAATTGAGAGTCTCACTCGCTACTAAGGCCAGACTAAAGTGGGAGACTCTGTATATACAACAGCGCTACAGAGGAGAGTCTTTAGAACAGTTTATATAGAGGTTACAACGCGTCAGCAACCAACTACTACCCTTCTCTTCGGATCTTATTAACCTACTAAGCTTGGTGGCAGGTAATAGAAGTGATTATATTGTGGCCCATTAGAGCGCACTAAAAAACAGAATCCGTTGCATATAACATTTCAAATGAATTGCCACAAATTCCGTACTACTATCCAAAGTAAGTGGTAAAACCATATATTATAGTGAAGTGTTACTTTATTATCCCCCCCCCCACCAAAATATACATTTTTGTGGGAAAATGTTTCAAAAAAAAATGATAGGGATTCATATCTGTTTTGTTTCAGTAAATAAACGTAATAGGAAGTTTTTGAGCTATCTGCGATTTTTCGTTTTTGAGATATTTGTTAAAAGATACCAAACATTCGCTAAAAAAATACAAAAAAAAAACAACACTTTTTTCGTACTTAGAGGACCTCAAAACATTTATTTCTGGTTAAAAACTGAAATTTCGAAAATTTGCCACGATCTACTTACTAGGAGTGAGAGAATAAGTAATAATGCGAGTTTATAGAAAAGAGATGACGATTTTAATCACAATTAATTTTTATGATTTACTTTAGTAAGGAAAGGAGTAAGTTGAGAGTAGAGATCGGGAATAAGCGACTACGTAGTTTGGCCCGAAGATAACACACTTGGATTAAGATTATTTTTGGGTCACCTAAAAGATCAAACTGGACTTTTTGGATGAATGATTATAAACTTCTGGTGTTGTTGTCGCATTACTGGGTACAAGGACATCCCGCTTGATGCCTTGATGAACACTGTTTACAGACTATTGTTTGCTGATTGTTAAATCGATTTTTTCATTTATATCTAATCATTGGTGGTGACGGGGAGGCACAAGCGGAGTTTGTTTCAAAGATTGAATGTTTGGGCTAGCCAAGGAGTATCAGATTGCTCAGCATTGCTAAGGATACTCAGCATTGTGGTGCTATAAGGTGTGGTTGAGATAAGAAACATTATATCAATGGCGTTATTGCATGGTGTAATAAGTTTACATTTCCATTACGAAGGTAACTAAAATGTTCGGAAAAATTTAGCATTTTGAACAAAATTCGTCAATTCCGAACAATTAGACAGTTTTGGAATTAGTGATAATCGTGCGAGCAATTATTCCCACCCTATTTTTAGAGCTCTTAATTATTTACCCGATAAGCGATATATTTATAAAAATAATAATCAATTTCTACCATATTGCTATTAATTTTACTTAACCTAAAAACTCGAAAAAATCAATTCTACAATATTTTTATATAATTTAGACTAATAAATTACTAACAGATTGCTTGTCATTTTCCCTGCCTTTACATTTTTTTCTAGTTTGTCTCAACAATCTAATTATGCTGAAATCCCTGAAGCCATTCCAATCACAGTTTCCCTCTTTTTTTTGGTGAAAAAAAAAATCAGGATTAAGGGGAGAACAGAGAGAGAGGGAATCTCTTTGCTTTCTTTAACTCTATAAAAATCCCATTATATCCCTGATTACCATAATAATTTCATTTCATTTTTCCCTTCCCCTTTTATAGCCACCCTAAAAATGGAGTAATCTGTAGTAAAGCTTAAAGCAGGTCCAGCTCTTTCTTTTCTCAGATTAAAAATTAGAATGGGAAACATTATTTGAGTTAATCATTAAATTTATAAGACCAAAGGAGATAGCATTTAATGGGTTAGATTTAAATAGTACTAGATTAGATTAATTTAGCAGTTTTGAAAAATGATGAAAATAATTCCAGCCTTCGCTACCTAGGGCGCTACTAACTGCAGCTTCCCACTTTTTATCACGATGCTGGGTCAACACTGCCTTTGCCCTCACGTGAATCGAACCCTGAATTCTCGCACTTTGAAAAATGATGCAATTGTTTTTATGAATTTTTAATAATTAGTTCTTCATGCTTAGCTAGAGGATTTGCATCCTCTTCAGGGCTACTTTGACATAGTACGGCTATTTTGATTGAAGTTTGCCAAACTGAAATTTACTTCTTTCAAATACGATGATATGAAATTCTACAAAATTGTTGTGGTGGTTGGTTCCGCAGAGCTGGAAAGCATCTGAGATATTTTCCGTGATAGGCTGCTTCTTTTTATGGTCATCGACCGGTTTCGGGAGTTTGCCCATCGTCAGGATGTTTTTGTCAAAACAGTGTGATAACATAGAAGACATGCACAGAGCAAATTCAATTGATACACAACGTTTTTACACAAAAAGTTGTATAAGCAGGTCACATTATGAATGAGTTCAATGGATATCGGCAGTCAAAGATGCTCATTGGGGGGGGGGAGGGGTCCGGAAAGGGCTGCTGATGCTGCCATGTCTCACACACACCTCTTTCGGGCGTCTCTGATTGGATTCCTTAATGGGCATTGTGGTTTAATACTACACCTCTACGCCTTATGTCAGACCCTTTTTGTAGAGTGCATCAACAGATTTGCTCTGTGCAAGTCTATGTTATCACACTGTTTTGACGAAAACATCCTGATGATGGGCTAACGCCCTATAAACCGGAAAAAGAAGCAGGCTATCACGAAAAATGTCACTGATGATCTCCAAAATTCTTTTCTAACTAGTAAGCAAAGGATGTCCTCACAAATAAATGGTTAATTTGACATCAATGGCTGTAGCCCACAATTATTGACCAAAACTAATATATTTTCGATATCCTACAGCTTCCAAACTTCTCCCATCCAACCTCCCCCGTCCGGAAATCGTCAGTAAAATTTCCAAATTTCAATAATTCAAATTTATCAAATAGAACTTTAATAATTGGAGAACAGGAATGTTGTATAAGCAAGTCACACTATGGATGAGTTTAATCTAAGATGCTCATTGGGGATACAATTGAGTTGTTAGTTATGAGTCCGAATAGGGCTACAAATGAGTTGTTGCTGTGTCTTTCATGGACCTCTCTCGGGCGTTTCTGGTTGGATTCCTTAATGGGCAATTCTGGTTTAAGTAGACATCTGTACGTCTTATGTCAAGAACCCCCTTTTGTAGAGTTTGTGAAACATAGGGAAAAAGTATCCATATGATAGATTGCTTGGGTTATGAGGCAAAATTAAAATATCAGAGACATTTTTCGTCGTAGCCTGCTTCATTTTGTGGTTAAATGTCAGTTTCGGGCGTTCGCCCATCTTCAGGATGCGTTTTTCAGACA